>CAUYLG010064253.1:0-68487 GCA_963573385.1 Cacajao melanocephalus | reverse complement strand
TGGGTGCATATATATTTAGGATTGTTAGCTCTTCTTGTTGCATTGATCCTTTCACCACCATGTAATGTCTCTCTTTGTTTCTTATGGTCTTTGTTGCTTTAAAGTCTGTTTTATCAGAGACGAAAATTGCAGCTTCTGTTTTCTTTTTTTTTTTCCTCTCCATTTGGTTGGTATGTCTTCCTCCATCCCTCTGTTTTGAGTCTTTGTGTATCCTTGCATGTGAGATGGGTCTAGATACAGCATACTGATGGATTTTAGCTTTTTATCCAATTTGCCTTTCTGTGTCTTTTGATTGGGGCATTTAGTCCATTTAAATTTAGGATTAATATTGATGTATGTGAGTTTGATACTGCCATTTAATGCTAGCTGGCTGTTTTGCCCATTAGTTGACGTAGATTCTTCATTATGGTGATGCTCTTTACTTTTTGGTATGTTTTTGGAATGGCTGATACTGGTTGTTCCTTTTGTAATTGTTAAAGTAATAGAGAGTAAAGCTCTGAAGGCTTTAGCTCTGGAAGTAGAAAAAAAGGTATGCTGCTAAGAGATTTTAGAAGGTAAAATAAATAGGATTTAGTGATTTATTGAGTTTTTAGAATGATTAAAAAGAAAACATCTAGGCTGAATCAGTAAAATGTCGACAGTATAAAAAAAATTATCCTTCCAGATAAGTTAAGTGATGACTATTCCAATTAGTGCTGCAATTTGTTTCCACCTTACTTACCTCTTGAGTGAATAACAGTTTTTCTCACTGATCAAGCACCTACCTAATTGAAGATAGGCAAGCATGTTATTGATTCTTAAAAGGCCATAGTTAATTTTGTGCATAACCTTTCATGAAAACTAGTGCTTCTGCTAGAACTATGAAGCAAATTTTAATTATCAATTATTATAAAACAGAAAGTTAGAACTTTAGGAGAGATCGGTGTATTTAAAGAGATCTGTGCCTCAAGAATGAGCTTCAAGTTTATTTCTAATTCCAGAGTTTCAAAGCTCTGCAGGCTATTAAAGAATGGATTTCATTCCTAGTACAGCTAGTATCCTGAAATTTATAGGAAATTTTATTTATTATTATTATTATTTTTTTGAGACAAAGTCTCACTCTGTCACCCAGGCTAGAGTCCAGTGGCGTGATCTCGGTTCACTGCAACCTCCACCTCCTGGATTCAAGCGATTCTCTTGCCTCAGCCTCCCTAGTAGCTGCTACTACAGGTGCATGCCACCACACCCGGCTGATTTTTTATTTTTAGTAGAGACAGGGTTTCGCCATGTTGGCCAGGCTGGTCTTGAACTCCTGATCTCAGGTGATCCTCCTACCTCGGCTTCCCAAAGTGCTGGGATTATAGGCATGAACCACCATGCCCGGCCTAATCAGCCAATTTTATTAATTCTTTATGGGAAAATTTTCTCCTCTATGACCTACGGTTGGTATATGCATTTTGATATGGACTACCAAAAAGACCGCAACGTATAGTATTTTCAGCTTTTTATTGCTTTGAAAGCCTTAACTTCGTGTTGGAAAAGCCTAAAATAATAAAAGGGAAGTCATATTTTGTAATTATGGATTGGGGAATTTTAAATCTACCTGAGCTGGTCTTCTTCCACTCCTACATGTTCTACTGTTTAGAAGACTTCTCACATACTGCATTTATTCATCTAAGGAGACAATTATTTCAAGCCAGTGAGCATTTCTTTGTGGATTAGGAATGAAGGGTAAGTTGTCTCACTTTATTAGGCACTGCAAAATAGAATGAGGTGTTATTTTTTCAAAGTTCATTTTAATTTTTCTTCTATTTGCTAAATATGATCTACATGGCTTAAGCTTCTTTATTTATACATATGACTATTGGATGTTAAGTGAAGGCATGTATTATTTAAACAGCACATTGTGTGCCAAGATACCGGTGCTGACCAGATGCATCTGGAATTTCCCTGATACTAGTTAACAATTACCAAATGTTAAAATTATCACAAGAAAAATGATGCTGAATCTCTGACAGTGTCATAGGAAGAAATGGCAAAACATTCTTCAGTTTCTTTTTAGAGCAACCTAACTACTTATTATAAGATATAATTTGTTATGTTGTAATAAGGCTGAATCAAGAGATGATTAATGAAGAATTTATGAAATAGTCAAGGGTTTATTACACATATATTAGCTGGGTGTGATAAACATTTTGGGTAAAATGTTTACTACTTTGAGTGGAGCTTAACACTTCACAATTTCTATATCACTTCCTACTCCAGAGGAACAATTTGAGGGAAATACTCCAAAATATTAATCATAAAGTTTTATATATTTAAGAGGCTTAAAATTTTAGAGTTTGGATTTGAATCAGTGTTTTCAGTCTACATTTCAATCTTCTGCTACAAGAATAATCATAAATAATCATTAGTATATGTGATATTAAACTGTATCTCATGGCTAGATTGTTCTTCATTTGACTAAAGTGATAAAAAATTCCATCAAGGCCAAGCACCCATTGTTTTTTGTGTTATATACTTCTTTGGTGGATCATTAAATTCTTTGAATCATAAGCAACCTTTGGCAGGCTATTATGTTGTTTCGTGTGTTTTTGCTTTGGGATTCTAGTCCGCTACAAATGCCAATAAAACTCACTCATAAGGGCACCCAAAGCACAACTTTTGGTCTACAAAATGCTCTGAGATGGCAAGAGAAAGAAGATCATTACAAATAATAGCCCAGAAGGAAAACAACACACTGAAATGAACAAAGAATTAAGAGTTTGTAGATGTATGTGAGACGAAGCCTTCCTAAATAGAAAAAACTACGTTGTAAATTATATAATAACCTCCAGTGTTACGGTATAGGTGAAAATTATTTTTTAATACAGCTAGTTTCTGCTAAGACTCTCCATCATGTAATAAATAATGAACAACCATTTTGATTCATGTTTATGACTGTACGAGATAGGGAAGGGATGAATAGGAATTGCTTCAGCTCATAATGGTTTACAACTATTAAATTTTTTATTTTGGACTGTAACTTTCACCTAGAGAAAATACAAGGAAGGGCATCATGACATGGCTAAAGGTACAGTTATTTTATAAGAGCAGACCCAAGGTAGAAAAGCACAGTTATTTTATCACAAAAGAATGTGTATGACAGACGTTACCTCACCTCTGAAATTTGCCCAGTTCCTTGTTTTTTTTTTTTTTCCTTCTCAATTTTGGTCACTCTTAAACCCTGGGGATGAAGGAAAAACTATGGTGGGGTTGAGGGATGAAAATTTTGTGTTGTGTACACTCTAGTAATTATAAAAAGATTAAAATTTCATTGTTTATAGGCTTCTTAGAACCATATTTAGCAGAACTTTTCTCTAGTATAGTACGTAGATGGATGAGAAGATTTTCTAAGCACATGACAACAAAAATAAAGAAAGTAGAGAAGTAAATTAATTAATCTGACTTGATAAAAACATTTTAAATTCCAAAAAATTTAGAAATAGGCTCCAAAACTTCAATACCAAAAACCTATCTGAAAGGCAACTTCACCAGGAAAAATAGTCACAAGGTAGATGACAAACTAAAGGTTTATGTTTTTAATAAATTGAGGGCTATCATGTATCATTAAAAATATAGAATGCAGAATAAATAACAGCGATAAGTCATTTTGCCTCTTTAGACTGGGAAACATTGGAATGCTGGCTAATGCCAAGTGTTGGAGTAGAAGTGAGGACATAGGATGACTCAGGCACTGCTAGTGGAAACGTTGATTGCTGAAGCCATTCTGTGGAGAAACCTGGCAGTATTGAGGGCAATTATACCCTACAGTCCAGCAATTTCACTCCTGGATAAATATCACAAATTAATGCACAGATCTGTAAAGGGACAAGTTCAAGGTGTTCATGGTAACATCACTGGGATAGGTAGAAGAGGAAGCAGGCTAAAGAAGTGGTAACATGATGGGTACAAACCACAGGATTGTGTTCGACAGTGAGAAGCAGTAGACTTGGCGGACACAAAAGAACATGAATAGATCTTAAAAACAGAGACTTACAGCCAGGCGCGGTGGCTCACGCCTGTAATCCCAGCGCTTTGGGAGGCCAACGGGGGCAGACCACGAGGTCGGGAGTTTGAGACAAGCTTGGCCAACATAGTGAAACGCCGTCTCTACTAAAAATACAAAAAATCACCCAGGTGTGGTGGTGGGCACCTGTAATCCCAGCTACTTGGGAGGCTGAAGCAGGAGAAACAATTGAACCTAGGAGACAGAGGTTGCAGTGAGCCAAGATAGAGCCATTGTACTCCAGCCCAGGTGACAGTGTGAGACTCTGTCTCAAAAAACAAACACACAAAAAAAAACAGAGACTTTTGTTGAATGTATGTATATACATATATATGCATATTTATGTATGTATGTGTATACATATATATATATATACACACACACACACATTTGTATGTATGCATATATCTATATTCATACATAGTCAATGCTGGGGCCTTGTGCAACTGCTGATGACACTATGTCTCCATGTGAGAAATGTGATTAGCTCAGCCTTCTGCAACTTGAGGTCTGGGAAAAAAAACTACAAATAAGGAGGAAGAGGATACTCGGCTAGATAAGAGTGTGAAGGAAATCTCTGTAGTGGTGGAAATACTCTGTATCTTGTTTGGTGTGATGGTTACATGGCATGTACCTTTGTCAAAAGAAACAAACTGAAGACCTAGAATCTGTGCATTTTGCAGTCTGTTAACAAGATGTCAATGAAAATATATACACATTTGTATAGACACATACATATAATAAATGAAATAGAAGGGAACTTATTGTATTATAGATACATCTATCACACACTATAACAAAGTTTTCACAGAATATACGTATTAAAATTATAAACATATTAAAATGGTTGCTGAGGAGGGAATGGATAGAAATGAGAAGAAGGATATAAGGGGTTAAATAAATTACAATGCTGGGAACTTGTGTAACCACCGATGACATTATGTCTCCAACTGAGGAATACAATGAGCTCAACTTCTGCAACCTGAGGTCTGGAAAAAAAACTATAAATAAAATAGACAATGTGACATGACAGCTAATGAGAGAAATAGGAAATACATATGATTACTAAACTAAAGAGCCATCAAAACTCACCAGAGTCTGCTAACAGACAGATCTACACCTGTTCACCACACAGCAAGCCTGTAATATAAGGTTCTCACCTGGGACAGTTGCTGTCATGCTTACCACAAAAAGGCAGGTGGAAAACACAGCTGGTTTTCTAAACCAACCACACCTCTCAATCCCCTGCTCAGCTATTTGTTACCCATAATGGAGGTTGAAAATATCATATACTTACATTTCTAACTTTTCATGTGGTCAGAGCTGCTGGTTCAAACTATTTTTGACTGATATGATATACATAAAATTTTGTAGGAGTCTTTGTTTTCTTGACAGAATACCAGGGAAACCTCTTGGTTTGTGCTTTCCTTCTTTTCCTGCTTAGATAGTAGGTGTGATTGCTGGAACTGTGATGCTATTTTATCACTATGAGGCAGCACACATAGAAAAGAAAAGCCAAAACATGATGGGAGGGGAGCATAACACACAAAAGAGCCTGAATCTGTGATGACATTGCTGAGTTACTGCACCCATACTAGCAGCAGTCCACTACCAGTCTTCTTGTTATCTGAGGGAACCAAATCCCTATTTATTTAAATCCTGTATAGTAGGTTATTCTCCTACTTCCCAACAGAATCAAAACAATAGATTTGGAAATGTCTGGCCTATGGAATACTGTAGGACAGGTGACCCTCCAGTCAAAAGAAATGTCAGAAATGGATTGAAATGTCAGGAATGCCAGAATAACCCAGGATATTCTGGGAAGTGAGTACATATGCTTCCTCAAGTGTTCCTATTTTTTTCTTTTTTATCAATAGCTAGTATGAATAGAACTGACTCTATTAAAAGATGGTTATACTTAACATAGAAAGTGTGGACAGATATTGGAAAAAAGAAAAGAAATATAAATAAAGGAAAAATAAAAAATATACATCGAAAGAAGAATTTCTTTGGGAAGCTGGAAATCTTCAATAAGAACTCTGCTTGCTTTGAAATAAAGAAAGCATAGATTTGTGACAAAATTTCAGAAAAAGAGATTCAAAGAGAGCCAAAAGGAGTTTAAAAACCAAAATACAAGCAGTAGATAGAAATAAGCTGGTAGAACTCAAAAGAAATACAGCATAAGAATAAAATTATTATCAACATGAAAGATTGTTTAGAGGCAGCCCAAAGCGCAACTCATAGAGGACGAATACCCATCATAAATATAGGAGACTAGTTTGAAAAACAGTCACTCAATATGAAATACAAACAATGAAAAATATCAAAGGAATTCAACTCTGAAAACAGAAAACAGGAAGTGGTTGTCTGGGAGAAAGAGGAGACTTGGCTAGATGAGAGCAGAAGGAAAATATCTGGAGTGATGGAAATATTCTGTATCTTGGTCTGTGTGATGGTTACATGGTGTATACGTTTACTAAAAGTCAACAAAGTGATGATGTAAGATCTGTGCATTTTGCAGTATGTTAATTAGATGTCAACAAAAATATATGCAAAAGTGATTAGAGAAAATAGTAGACATGAATGACAGAAAAAGGCAATCCAAAACATTCAACAATTTATTTGTTGAATTTATTAAATTTCTTTTAGACAAAGTATTCAACAATCCATTGCAACAAGAGTCTCCCATAATAAAAAATCAGAATCTGCACAGAAAAAGAATACACTGTGTTCTAGGGACAGTGAGCCCCAAATTATTAAGATGCAGATATAGCCTGGTGAATGTACTTAATAAGGACAATGGAAAGATCCTATGACTTAAAAAAAAACCTGTGTATCTTGAAAATCACATACATACTTTCTCAAAAAATAAATCTAGATTCAAATAAACAATTAAAACCAAAACTAAAGAAGAAAGGATTTTAAAAATCATTTTTAAAACATATGCTATATTAATACATATGAGGTATGGCTAAAACTGGGTTGAAAGAAAATTTTTTCACCTTCAACGTCTTACTAAGGCCAGAAATGTGTAAAACGTTCAACTCAAAGAGAAAATTATGTAAATAAGTAAATTGATAGATATACATGCAAAGCCAAGCAAAACAAAAGGAATCAGTAAAGTTAAAATCAGGAATTATTGAATTGGAAAATCAACTAAGCAGCCAACAAATTAAAGTCTTCAGCAGAACCAATACATAAATTCAGAAACTTGCCATTAAAAACAGCACAACAAAATAGATAAATCATGAAGTGCTCTAACCAAGGACAAAAACATCCAATTAAAAATAGAGATGAAAATGGGAAAATAATTACAGATATACAAGAAATACTTTAAAGTTTTTTGAGACTTAACCATTGTTTGTCAAGTTATTGTAAATAGATATTTTATAAGAAGCAAGTTTTTCCTGGGCCCTCGTTTATTGAACCAGTCTGGGAATTTTTGTTGTAGTAGAAAAGTTCAAACTATTTTTATCATTATCACCAATAATTGGTAACATATATTGAACATGTATTATATGCCAGGAACTCTGCTACTCTCTTCTCATACATCATAACATAAAACTTCACTATGAAGCTGTTATCAGCATATTTCCTTGATTCTGAGACACCCAACTTTATCACATTTTACTGTCATTAAGATTGTGGAGACTGGGCATGGTGGCTCACGCCTGTAATCCCAGCACTTTGGGAAGCCAAGACAGGCAGATCCTGAGGTCAGGAGTTCGAGACCAGCCTGGCCAACATGGTGAAACCCCATCTCTACTAAAAAAATACAAAAATTAGCTGGGCATAGTGGCAGGCACCTGTAATCCCAGCTACTCAGGAGGCTGAGGCAGGAGAATCACATGAACCTGGGAAGTGGAGGTTGTAGTGAGCCAAGATCGCGCCATTGCACTCCAGCGTGGGTGACAAGACTCCATCTCAAAAAAAAAAAAAAAAGATTGTGATAGATCTCACAGTAAATGGCATCATACAATTATAATATCAGTTATTTTTCCTTTTTATGGTATATAAAAATGGTGCCACTTATAATCAATGGCCTATTTCTCGGATTAAATGAAATAGATAATAACCATTTTATAAGTGAAGAGACAAAGCTAACAAGATTTAACAACACATGCAAGGTCACACTGAAGGGGTTTCAGCACAAGTCAGTCGCATACTGAATCCCTTCATAAGGGAAACACTTTATCCTTCATTATTTCATTGTAGGTGACAATTATAATCTGTGCTTTCTTGCTGTATCATTCGTTTTCTATATTTCGTTCTATTTATTATTGTTCTTTTACTTATATTCTCTCCATCACTTTGGAAGTGACTCATTACATGTCAATAGGAATCAACAATAAATGTGTAATATGCACTTATCATGCATCAGTTTTGTGTTTAAAGGCACATAGAAAATAAATGCTTAGTTTTCCCTGTTGGAAATAATAAGGAAAGAGACTTCCTTCCCTTTGCTTAGAGTATTTTCTTACTTTAGAAAACTCTAAGTAAAACTTAGAGTATATGCTTACTTTAGAAAACTTTAGAAAAAAGTTATTTTTCTGTATCTTCATAAGTTATTAAAAGCTAAATAAGTCTTTTGCCTGCTGTAGGATCCAGGAATTCTTTCTCCAGGACTTGGGAATGGTCTCTTTGAAATGTAATCATTAAGGAAGACAGCATGCCTGTCTCCTAGTTTCAGTGGGAGGGGAGAAACCTAAATTTGATGAATGCTTTGCTCCAAGTTGCAAAACTATCTCTTGTGATAAAGATATTAGAACTTTATTTTTCCTTTGGATAAAGTCAATTAACTAACAATATGGTCACCCAAATGAATTTAGAATGAATTCTGCATGACAAACTATGCCATCAAGTCCCCTTACATGAGAACTAGTTATACTTTGTCTTGAGAGCATGTATGTAATGATTTGTTTCTGCTTGGTAAGGTTTCTTTCTGCTCTTGTAATCTCTTAGTAAAATGTGTGTGATGTGCATTGCATTCTAATTTAATGTTTATGTAATAAAATAGCTTTCTTTCTCTTCCACTTTTGTGAAGGTTTCTGGGTTAGGAGGAGATTTTGTTTATAATTACATTTTCAAACTATAAGGACTAAAAGTTAACTAGTAAAGAGTTAAATAATCATTTGGAATGATTTAATTATGCAAGTTCATTCCATCACAACAGTCACATCAGTTTATGCTTATATACGTGATTTTATGCTTCCAAAAGTATGTCTAATATTACCCCCTTCTCCTGTAACAGAACATTTAAAAACCAAACAGCTGCTGCTTTGTTGAAGAAAAGGTGGTGAGTTGATCCATGGGGCACACAGTTGGCATTGATGTGTGCCCAATTAATATGCCATGTGCACCAGCTGTCATGTCATTGCCAAGATTGTAAATTTGAAATGATCTAAGAATTCTGCATTCAGGCTCATGAGAAGCCTGGCACCATGATGGAGGAATGAGCTTTACCTTCCACTAATATCACACATCATGCTTTTTCTTTATAGTTGCAGTAGTTGAAAGTTTTTTAATATTTTATTTTTATCAATTTCAGTAAAGAGCTCAATTTGTAACTAAAATATCTGGGAGCAGGAAGGTTAACAGGCAGGATACTTAAAGAGAAATAACGCACAGAAATGAGTTCTGGGTTGTGTGACCCTTTATTCAATCAGGATACAAAAGTCTTGTTGCACTGCACAGAATTTTTTCTGGTCCACTTTAGATGAAAATGAGACAATCACATCATTTAGGTCTCATATTTTGTTAGTATTTGCAAAGCCCAGTTTTAAAGTTTATTTGAAACTATATTGAGCTTGCTTCTTTCTCGGTTCTTGATTGCGTAGCCTTTGGTGTCTTTGATTATTAATAAGCACGACACATAAACAAACTGCATGAGTAACCATGTGCCTTTTCAACCCTCTTCAGCTAAAATGTGATTGAGGTAACTATTGATTGGGGTCTCTTTAAAGAGTAGAAAATATATAATGTAAAAATTAATGTTTTGACTATGATCTGTAATAATTTGAACAACAGGAAATGCTATTTGCTGTTTTATGTAATTGAACCATGAGGGCTGGCCAAAGCCCTGACTTCAAGACAGACAGGGGCCTCAGGAGCTCATCTGGTATGAGTTTAAATGAAATTGGTCCAGCTGTGGGGCCTGGTTCCTATAAGGGATGCTGAGTGGTCTAAATTAATTTCTGAGTAGAGACTCAGTGAACTTGGGGGGAATTTTTAGAGGGAGAAATTATAGGCTTTAGTACATGGTTGAAAAGAGAGATGCACAAATGGGTAGAAACAGGAGTAATTCCTTGGTGTTTCACTTGGGCATCTAGGTGAACGTTGCACTATTAACTAAGGCGCTGTCAACACAGGAGAAAAATGAGTTTAAATGAGGGAGATACTAAGATGGTAGCTGGACAGCTACTTTTTCTTCTTAAAGACACAATAAAAGCCTAAGGAGTATTTTGAGTGGTAGATACCTTTAGGTGATAGGTATTGTACCTACTTAGGCCATGTTAAAGTTTATATCGCATGGATTAGGAGAAGAACACCTCTCATTTGATGGACAGATCCCCTCTCCCAGTTGCTCAGACCCAAACTTAAAGTCATTTATGTCTCCTCTCTTTCTCTTCCAATTCACATCCAATCCAGTAGCAAATATGTCAGCTCCTTATATATCCAGAAACAAAACTTCACTGCAACCACTCTGGTCTAAGCTAGCATCAAATCTTGTCTGGATACTAGCTTCATCCTTCCCCTAGTAGCCAGGAAGGTTTATTTTTCACACAACAAACAGAGGGATATTTCAAAAACATAAAACTGTTAAAAACAGTTTCTCATGCCACTCAAAAGTAAAAGCCATAGTTCTTTTCCAGATAGTCCTCTCCTACCTGGTCCCAGCTGTCATTCTGGCCCTTATTTTTATTTGCTACTACCCATTGAACTCCAGTCACACTGGCTCCCATAACAAACTCCATTAACAAACTCAGGGCCTTTGTACTTAACACTCACTTTCCCTGGAATGCTCTTCCACAGAGATTTTATGGTTATTTCTCTTGTTTTATTCAAGCCTTTGTTCAATTGTCACCTGCACAGACCATCTCTGATCATTCTATCTAAACGGTACAGGAGTGATGCTGTCATCCTCTATCCCCTTACCTGAGTTATTGCTTATAGCACTTACATTGTCATTATTTTGTTTTACTTGCTTATGTATTGGGTTTATTCATTATCTACCTATCTATTATCTATCTATCAATCTATGCTTATTGTCTGCTTTTCTCTAACAGAAAGTAAACTGTGCAAGGATAGGAACTTCTTCGGTGTTCACCACTGTTTTACAAATACCTAAAAGACAGCCCGACACATAGATGGTCTATCAATACTGGTTGAATCAATCAGTCAATTCATTCCTGTAATAAATGTGCCAGCAACTATGGCAGACAAAGGGGATGAAAAGGTGAAAACATGATAATATACATCACAGTTTAATGGAAAGAACAAGAAATATGAATTCAGGAATATTGAATTGATTTGAGAAAGTTACTTAAGCTTTATTAATCCTTGTTTATCATCTGTAAAATGAGGATAAAAATGACAATGCCTCATAGATTTAATATAGAAATGAGCAGTCATATATATAAAATGTCCAGCATGTTTTTGGCATCCATTTAGCTATGCAAGCAATTGTAGCTATTATCATTTGAGATATTGTCATGGCCCTGAAGGAGTTCACATTCTTGAAAAAAAAACATATAAGTAGGATTACAACAAAGTGTTAAAGGAATGTTGATAGAAAAGAGCACATGGTATAGGTGATATTCAAATACCTGTAGAGTCAGGACACTGATCAATCAGAAGGAAAATTGGCTTTAAAATCCAGCCAGTGACCATTTTAGTACAAACTGTTTAATTATAAATACTGGGAATGGGAAGGGTAGATGAGAGACACTCTACCCTTCTAGAAAAAGATCCAGATGCCCTATCAATTCAGATAATCCTCCCCATGCCCCCAGTAACTTAAGAACTATTGGCCTGGTATTGAGCACTAGCCTTAAACTTATACCTGATTCCTTCTTAATGCTAATTTGGTTTGGAATGAAATATTCCAGAATAGGCCAATGGCTGTTTATCCTGTTCCCTGAGTTAACCCCTGTGATGTCCTCTTCGTCTGATTTCAATATTCAGGTGACCAACCCTCAAAAGAAATTTCTCCAACTTTTGACATCACATTTTACTATTATTTCCCACATAGAGTCTGTGTATCCTGTCTCTGTGTGTTTGTCTATACAAGCCTCATCTTCCTTTTCTCCGTGGAGAATGACACAGTCCCTGGCCTTGGAATTTGTAGACAAACCAACCTGAGGTTGCCTGCCTGCTCATCCAGACTTTGAAATATTACCCATCTGTATTAGTCAGCCTTCTCTAAAGCGACAGAACCAATAGGATATATGTATATATGAAGGGAAATTTATTAGAATTGGCTCACACAATCACAAGGTGAAATCCCACCATAGGCCGTCTGTAAGTTGAGGAGCAAGGAAGCCAGTCCAAGTCCCAAAACCTCAACTCAAAAGTAGGGAAGGTGACAATGCAGCCTTCAGTCTGGGGCTGAAGGCCCAAGAGTCCCTGGCAAATCACTGGTGTAAATCCAAGAGTCCAAAATATGAAGAACCGGAGTCTGATGTTCGAGGGCAGAAAGCATCCAGCATAGGAGAGAGATGGAGGCTGGAAGACTCAGCAAGTCTAATCTTTCCAACTTTGTTTGCCTGCTTTATTCTAGCCGTGCTGGCAGCTCATTACATAGTGCCCTCCTAGATTGCAGGTGGGTCTGCCTCCCCAGTCCACTGAGTCAAATGTTAATCTTCTTTAGCAACACCCTCACAGACACACCCAGAAACAATACTTTGCATCTTTCAATCTAGTTAAGTTAGTACTTAATATTAGCCATCACTCCATCCATCCATCTCCTCTTCTCTTTTTGCCATTCTTGCTTTTTACAAGAAGTTGGGAAAGGGGTGGGAAGAGAGGAATGCCATATGGGAACAGTAGAAAAGAATTTTTTTTTAAAAAAGAAAATATTGTAACTATGTCACAAATACAGTTTTATGTTATACAGGTAATTCTGAAGTGTGAGTATATGTGTGTCTACATGTGTATCTCAATCCAGTTACCTTCAACTATAACAATTCAACCAAGCCAACAAAGTTATTTATTGTAACTGTAGTTTGTATATGAATATAAGGGATAATATTTACTATCCTTTTAGTATCAAACCAAGCCTGTACCTTTTACACATACCTATGCTGTCCTGATGCCAGGTAGCCAGTACCCACACGTAAAGAGCTCTGAACAGTAAAGCCCTGTTGAGAATTAAAATTCTTTAATCAATTTCAATTTTTGATCAATGTTGGACTTTGACTTCTTGCATGGCTCTTGTGTTCACCAAGATTCTGAACTCTTGACTTGCATATAGTTAGCTAGAATCCTAGTGCTTTCTCTTCAGAAGTAACTCATGACAGATACACATTGGCTTGGCTTTTGAACCCTGGCTATCCTTCTTAGATGTGGCATCTGGTTCCTCAAAGTATCTGACTCTCCTTGTCCAGATGCCCCTAAAGATAATTTGTAATGAGGATTCTGTATGGATTGAATTTTTCTAGATTGCTATAAGGTTTGCTCTTGAGTATCTTAACCATTTTTCTACAACATCCTCCAAACTTTTTAAATAGTATCTACATATTACATCTGGAAATACCGATGATGGAAAGCAAAAGAAAAAAATGTATTCTGGGTCCACATAGAATTAATGAGGTTTTATGATCTACATTTTAGTCTCTTAATTTATACTCAATATTTATTCATCATTGACAAGCAGATCTGCATAGCTAATGCAAGCAAAAGAAGTCTCAAATAAAAGAATAGTTCTAAAATAAAAGCTAGAGGTCAGAGAAACCAAAGGTCAAATCCTAAGAGGTATATGTTTTTAAACAGTTATGTTACAATTTTCACACTGTAAAAGTAGTAAAAAGTAAAATCAAAAGGAATGATCTAGCATATTGGGTTACTTGTTCAAAGAAATAATGGCAAGAGAAAGGGGATTAGGACAGTTCAAGGGGTCTGTGAAGGGGACAGAGAATGAACAAGAAATATTTCCATTTCTTTTCAAGGCAAAGGCACTATTAACTTGACAAATGGCTAGTTCATGGTTGTGCTGTTGATCACATATATTTATAGTATCAGAAAGATGTGGTGTGACAATGAGAAATAGGGTAGTTTGAAACTGTGGTTAGCAAAACAGAGGCAGAAAAATAAATGAAAAATTGTCTTAAAAGTTTCCAAGATAATAGGGAATAAAGAATCTATGGCCATTTGCCATCTCCTAAATCTCCCTAGCATTTGGCTATCAAAATCAATAGACTTAAATTTATCTAAGGATATGACCAGCACCCAAAGTTGATCATTTCAAGGGGAAACATCTAAGAGCTTAAATTCATTAAAAAGATTATGCCAGGAGCTTTTGATGAATACTTCCCCAGGCTTAAAATATATCTCCCTAAGCTAGAGTTCAGAGGTATAAAAGAGAAAGTGAACTGGGGATCCTAGAAATAGCAAAATTGACAGAGTGTTAGGAACGTGGCAAGATCTGAGGCAGAAATGACTGCAGACACCCAGGCAGATAAACTATACATAGTCTTGAAGAAAAATGTTCCATGTCCTTAGCATGAAACTAAAGTAGCAAAGGAAGTGCAGAAGGCTCCTATGTATGGTTTTGAGTACCTGCAGGCTGCATGGATAGCTGAGTTCTTCTGGGCAGAGCAATTATCATTCCCTGTACATGTACTTGAGGTCTATGATGCTGTCTATATGGTCTGCAGATTTTTGATGTAGACTTGTATTCATCAGCAGCTCGAATGACCTAGAGAACTTCCAGCAAGGATTTTATCCTCAGTTACACCCTAAGACATTGCTCAGTTCCCATCTGACTTAAGCTATGTGGACACTCGTCAACCATGTATACAATGTCCAGTGATGCCCACAAACTTAGGAAACAGTATCGGCTCTCATGGATGAAGGAAAGGGAAGTACTTGCTTTGGGGTTAAGGTTGAATAAGCATTCTAGTTAGTTTTTTTTTTTTTTCTAGTTACATTTTTATTGAATCTAACCATGGCACTCCATAAATGGTGTGTTATCGTTATTATTATTTAATGTATGTTATTTGTCATTTTGTGAAAAATAATTTTTAAAATAACTCCTGAAGGTATTGCAGTATAGAAAAACATAAACCAGCTGAACTCAGAGCCAAGACTCTGATGTTCATAACCAGTCTTCCTCACAATGGCATGTTAGAATATGACTTGTTTCTGGCTGGGCCGGCTATTAGCATATTTTGGATCTAATATGCAAAAAAGTATTTTTCTAGGCTTGATTAATATTTGCATTACACTTTTGGGAAACATTTTGCACTTCACTTGGTTGCAACCTATTTTATGCATGTGTTTTATGCTTTTTTATCTTTATGAATGTAATGATGATCTGACTGCTATACCTGTCTCTCTGTGTTCCCTAGGGTTGGTTCAAATGATGTGTTCAGCCAGCAGTTGCCCACTCTGTCTGTTGATGGTCAAACCTTTCTTTCTAAAGCTGCACTATTGACTGAAGGGATAACCTTTTTTATTCATTCAACTAATGTTTGTTACAATCCTGGCCTCATGGAACTTAAGAGTCTGTTGGAGGGGCTAGACAGCTGAATTAGTCAAACGGATTGTTGTGCAATTAAATATCTATGTAAACTAATGTTAACTTTTTGAAATTTTTTTTATACTTTAAGTACGGTGGTACATATGCAGAATGTGCAGGCTTGTTACATAGGTATACATGTGCCATGGTGGTTTGCTGCATCCATCCCCCTGTCATCTACCTTATGTATTTCTCCTAATGTTGTCCGTTAATAACCATATGAAGGGAAATTCTCAAGACTATAGTAGTGCATAATGGAGGGCCCCTTATCCAAGTGGGGCGGGGGTGAGATGGTCTTCATTACAGGCTTTTTTGAGGAAGAGCTATTTGTACTGAGATGAAAAGGGTAAACATGAGTTTAATAAACCCAAGGAGGGGAGGGGAGGAATGAGGATTGAGAAGACCATTTGACCATTTGAAGACAAATATTTTGCTAGACTGCAGTTTGATTTTTCAGCGGTGTAAAGAGGGGAGGTTTATACTGCTGATTTTCATTAATTCATTCAGCATGGATTTATTGAACACTTATTGCATGCTGGAGGCTTTACTACATGCTGGGAATACAGCAGTGAGGAAATAGCCCTTCCCTTGGCTGTTTATTTATGCAATCATTTATTTGTTTAGCTTGCAGTCTAGTCAGGACAGAATAATGAAATGATTACAAAATAAAGTATAAAATTTCAAATGTAACAGCACTATAATAGATACAAGATACATTTGTCTTATGTAGTAGGAGTGAATCATCCCTGAATTGATATTCTTAAACTAATAGTTGAATGATCTGTATGTATTAACTAGGAGAAGATGAGAAGAAGTTAATTTTAAGACAAAATAATAGAAAGCCAGTGTTAGGGAAGAGAGGACCAGAGAAAGTATGGTATAAGCTGAAAATAGAGAAGTAGGTAGAGGTTGAGCCATGTGGAGCGTTATAAGTAGGATAGGTTAGTCTGGGTCCACCAAGAAGCAGAAGCCCAAAACAGGGGAATGGCTGTGTGAAAAGAAATAGGAAAGGTTTAAGGAAATCTGGGAGAAACTTCAGACCATGCTGAGATGAGTAGAAGCATCTTAGACTGATATTCAATCTAAGGAAATTTCAATAAAGGTTCAATGAAAGGATACCTGGCACCAAAGTCCACAGACAAAGGAGTACTCTGTCTCCTAAAAGGAAGTCTACCTTAGTATTGTTGGAGAGCTGGCCATGTGTGGTATGGCTTATGGGAGCAAGCAGAGATGGATTTCAAACACTAGCAGCTTTGAATATTTCTGATTGCATTTCTGGGGTCACTTAACATGTTCTTCTGAGTTCATAATATCTTTAAACTGGTAGTTCTGTCTATCAACAGGATGAGATTAAAAATAAATTTTGACAAGTATAGCTTTTCTCTTGACTTTTGTAAGGATATCTTTTGATATACAGATATTTTATGTTTTGCTGTATTGAAATATGTCAATATTTTCCTTTTTATTCCTTTCTTTTGTTTACAATGTTTCATCTGTGTCTATGCAGCTTATTTTAGCACTTTAGAGTGTATAGACTTCAGACTTCCTAGGTTAAAATCCTGTCCCTATCACTATATAACCTTGGATATTTTTCTTAATAAAAAATATTTATTGTAAAAGAACTGAAATTACAGCAACAGTCTCTCAGACCACAGTGCAATCAAATTAGGACTCAGGATTAAGAAACTGACTCAAAACCACACAACTACATGGAAACCGAACAATCTGCTCCTGAATGACTCATGGGTAAATAATAAAATTAAGGCAGAGATCATAAAGTTATTTGAAACCAATGAGAACAAAGAGACAATATACCAGAATCTCTAGGATGCAGGTAAGCTGTGTTAAGAGGGAAATTTATAGCACTAAATGCCCACATCGGAAAGCTAGAAAGATTTCTGATCGATGCCCTAACTTCACAATTAAAAGCACTAGAGAAGCAAGAGCAAACAAATCTAAAAGCTGGAAGAAGACAAGAAACAACTAAGATCAGAGTGGTACTGAGGCAGAGAGAGACACAAGGAAACCATTCAAAAAATAAATCCAGGAACCGGTTTTTTGAAAAAATTAATAGAATAGACTGCTAGCTAGAATAATAAGGAAGGAAAGAGAGAGAATCAAATAGATACAATAAAAGATGATAAAGGGAATATAACCACTGACCTCACAGAAATACAAACTACCATCAGAGAATACTATAAACACCTCTATGCAAATAAACTAGAAAATCTGGAAGACATGGATACTTTCCTGGACGCATACACCCTCCCAAGACTAAATACATGCACCTTCCAAACCAGGAAGACGTTGAATCCCTGAATAGACCAGTAACAAAATCTGAAATTGAGGCAGTAATAAATAGCCTACCAACCAAAAAAAGCCCAGGACCAGACAGATTCACAGCCAGATTCTACCAGAGGTACAAAAAGGAGCTGGTACCATTCTTTCAGAAACTATTCTACGCAATTGAAAAGGAGGGACTCCTCCCTAACTCATTTTATGAGGCCAACATCATCCTGATACCAAAACCTGGCAGAGACACAACAACAAAAAAAGAAAACTTTAGGCCATATCCCTGATGAACATCAACGTGAAAGTAAAATGCTGGCAAACTGAATCCAGCAGCACATCACAAGCTTATCCACCACTATCAAGTTGGCTTCATCCCTGGGAAGCAAGGCTGGTTTAACATACACAAATCAATAAATGTAATCCATCACATAAACGGGACCAATGACAAAAACCACATGATTATCTCAATAGATGCAGAAAAGGGTTAGATAAAATCCAACATCCCTTCATGATAAAAACTCTTAATAAACTAGGTATTGATGGAACATATCTCAATAAGAGCTATTTATGACAAACCCACAGTCAATATCATAATGAATGGACAAAAGCTGGAAGCATTCCCTTTGAAAACCAGCACAAGATAAGGATGCTCTCTCTCACCACTCCTATTTAACACAGTATTGGAAGTTCTGGCCAGGGAAATCAGGCAAGAGACAGAAATAAAGCATATTCAGATAGGAAGAGAGGAAGCCAAATTGTGTCTGTTTGCAGACAACATGATCCTATATTTAGAAAAACCCATCGTCTCAGCCCCAAAACTCCTTAAGCTAATAAGCAACATCAGCAAGGTCTCAGGATACAAAATCCATGTGCAAAAATCACAATCTTGTCTTGGCTATATGGGCTTTTTTGGTGTTCCATATGGATTTTAAAGTACTTTTCTCTAATTCTGTGAAGAATACAATGATAGTTTGTTGGGAATAGCATTGAATCTACATAAATTACTTTGCAAAGCATGGCCGTTTCCATGATATTGATTCTTCCTATCTATGAGGGTGACATGTTTTTCCATTTGTTTGTGTCCTCTCTTATTTTCTTGAGCAGTGGTTGTATTTCTGGCTTCATACTATACTGCAAGTCTGCAGTAACGAAAACAGCATGGTACTGGTACAAGAACAGATGTATAAACCAATGAAACAGAATAGAGGCTTCAGAAATGAGACCACACACATCTACAACCATCTGATCTTTGACAAACCTGACAAAAACAAGCAATGGGGAAAGGACTCCCTATTTGATAAATGATGCTGGGAAAACTGGCTAGCAATATGCAAAAACTGAAACTGGACCCCTTCCTCACACCTTATACAAAAATTAACTCAAAATAGATTAAAGGCTTAAACCTAAAACACCAAACTATAAAAATTTTAGAAGAAAACCTAGGCAATACCATTTAGGATATAGGCATGGGCAAATATTTTATGAGGAAATTGTCAAAAGCAATTGCAACAAAAGCTAAAATTGATAAATGGGATCAAATTAAAGAGCTTCTGCACTGCAAAAGAAACTACCATCAGAGTAAATGGGCAACCTACAGAATGGAAGAAAACTTTTGCAATCTACCCATCTGACAAATGTCTAATATCCAGAATCTACAAGGACAACTCTACAAGGACAAGGAAAAAACAACTCTATCAAAATGTGGGCAAAGGATATGAACAGGCACTTCTCAAAATAAGACATACACTTGGTCAACAATCATAAGAAAAAAAAAGCTCCACATCACTGATCATTAGAGAAATGCAAATCAAAACCACAATGAGATTCATGCCAATCAGAATGGTGCTTATTTAAAAAGTTGAGAAACAACAGATGCTGGCGAGGCAGTGGAGAAATAAGAATGCTTTTACATTCTTGGTGGCAACGTAAACTAGTTCCACCACTGTGGAAGACAGTGTTGCTATTCCTCAAGGATCTAGAACAGGAAATACCATTTGACCCAGCAATGACATTATTGGGTATACTCAAAGGAATATAAATCATTCTATTATAAAGATACATGCACCTGTGTGTTTATTGCAGTACTATTTACAATAGCAAAGACACGGAACCAATCCAAATGCCCCTCAGTGATAGACTGGATAAAGCAACTGTGGTACATATACACCATGGAATACTGTGCAGCCACAAAAAGGAATGAGATCATGTCCTTTCCAGGGACATGAATGAATCTGGAAGCCATCATCCTCAGCAAACTAACACAGGAACATAAGTGGGAGTCAAACAGTGAGAACATACGGACACAGGGAGGAGAACAACACATACTGAGGCCTGTCGAGGGCTGAGGGCAAAGGGAAGAGGAGCATCAGAACAAATAGCTAATGAATGCTGGGCTTAAAACCTAGGTGACAGGTTGGTAGGTGCAGCAAACCAACATGGCACATTCATACCTATGTAACAAACCTGCACGTTCTGCACATGTATCCTGGAACTTAAAGTAAAAAAAATTAAAATACATATATTTATTGAGCTCTTACAACATACTTAGCCTAAGCTTTATTTCTTTGATGTTGTTTCTGTTTTGTTTATTTTTAATCTTGTTTTGCTTTTGTCTGTGGTATATTTTTTCCATTCTTATACTTTCAAGCTTTTTAAAACATTTTTTGCATTTTGGATGTGTTTTCTGTTTCTAGATATTGTGTTTTTATTCATTATGACAATCTTTCCACTTCTAAGTGAAGCATTTAGTCTACTTCTACTTAAAGTCATAAATATATTTTAATTATTGTAGTACATAAGATAAGAAAATTCTATGTGAACAAAGGGCAGTGGGTTATTTTCTATATGAAATTAGAGGAAAATGATTTTTGGTAAAGATAGTTACCACCTTACTCTTTAGAAAAGATAACTCTAGTATCAGTATAGAGGGAAGTCTTTATAAACAGGGCAATAATTAAGGACACAATGATAATAATTTAGATAATAATGAAGGCTTCATCCAGGATAATTATAGTGGGAATAGGAAAGAAAGGATGGGTATAATATTGGAAAAGTTAGATTCAAAAGGATGTATTTTTGAAGTACTACAAATAACTAAGCTTATTGACTGAGGAATAGAAGAGAACCTTCATAAGCTTTCTCAGAGTATTCCAGACTTTGTAACTTAAAAAACATATCATCATTCACTTGTAGAAGAAATAAAGAGATTGGAAGCAGACTTCTGGCACAGTAAGTAATAGTTATGATTTTAGATATGTTAAAATTGAGGGGACTGGAAGTAATCTAGGTAAAGATGCTCTGGGGAACTTTAACATTTAAATCTAAAGGCTGAGCACAGTGGCTCATGCCTGTACTCCCAGAACTTTGGGAGGCTGAGGCAGGAGGGTCACATGAGGCCAAGTGCAGCCTTGAGCAATATAGCAATACCCAATCTCTACCAAAAAAAAAAAATAGCTACGAATGGAAGCAAGTGCCTGTAGTCTCAGCTACTCAGGAGGCTGAGGCAGGAGGATCACCTAAGCGCAGGATATTGAGGCTGTGGGTGAGCTATGATCACACCACTGCACTCCAGCCTGGGCAATAGAGTGAGACCCTGTCTCAAAAAAAAAGTTTTTAATACAAATAAAATAATTTTTAAAAATCTGAAGTTCAAGTGTTATATTAGAGTATAAAACGCCACTTAGGAAAATACCAACATGTAAGTGATAGAGATGATAGTTGAATTTATATGAGTAGATGATTTCAAAACAAGAGTGTATATGTGGAAAGGAGAGGAAACCAATAATAGACCCCTACGGAAAAGCAACATGTTGAAAGATGAAGAGAGAAGACTGAAAAGAAACACAGTGAGAGAGAAAAAACATTATGAAGTGTAGCGTGATGGAACCCCTGGAAGAAAAAGTAGTTTCAACAGCAGGAAGCAATATGACTGTCAGAGTCTTCAGACTTCAGATTTCACTTTACTCTCATAAAGTAAAAATGAAAGGAGATCACCCACTGGATCTGGAAAATTAAAGTAATTTGAAAATCTTCACAAGAATATTTTAAGAGTTTCACTGATAAGGACAAAAGGACATTTTCCTAAAATACTTGCTCCAGGTTACAAGGGCTAGGGCTGATTTTTGCAAATGAGCTAAGGCATTATTTAGCCGTTATACTTCTATGTACTTCTCTGCATGTGGAGCCTGAAAAATTCCCATCAGCCATGACAGCTACCAGGAGTGCTGTTGTGTTTGGGCAATGAAAGCATGAGCCATCAACCCAGGATCATCTCATTCATCTTGAATCCTACAACCACTGTCTCTGTGGCATAGAAGGTATTCATTTGTTCAACAAACATTTACTGAACATCAACTCAATACTGAGTATCGGGAATACAAAGATAAATAAGAATTGGTTCCTCCATGTGAGCTCTTCTTTGGCTAGTCAAAGAAACAGATGGGAGCGCATTGGGGAACTGATTTTTCATTCTATAACAACATAGTCTACCAGGTAGAAACAAAAGCTCTATTATTAGAAAGCCATATATGTATTTATTTGATGAGCTTATATCTTTAGAACTAGAGTGGTATCTTTTTTGCTTTTTGTATTTGAATACAAATAGTTGAAAGTGTGCCCTTCCGTGGCAAAAATACCTATGTAATCAAAGTGATGTATTGAAAGTCAGATTTCTTCACAGCAAATTCAATACCTGCCTCTGATTTTCTCTGCAATAGTTGGTAGATGCTAAATTATTATTAATTTTTGTCTATACAGAACCAATATAATGATTTTTATTCAGTTTCTATACAGAGAGCCAATGAAATAATTTAGATGTAAGTATTTGATTATTTATATCTAGTTTGCAGCAAATATACCAAATATCTGACATGCACAATTGCTGTTTTTTTTTCTGTGGCTGATAATACTAATCAAGTATGACTCCTTCTAGTCACAGGTGTGGACACAATCCTTTTTAACACAGTGTTCCAGGCAGCCATTACCAGTCAAATGACAATGGGACATGAAATATATTTGTCTTCCCTGATGTACATAGTGTAAAACATATATTATAACATAAATGGCCTAATCAATCTATCATTTTAAACATAGCCTCTTAAATATGTATCTTCCTACTACATATTTAGGGAGAGCTCCCAAATATAACTAGATTTTATTGGTAGTTTATATTAGATACTTTCTAAGTACTTTCTTTATATTAACTCATTTATGTGTCATAATACTCTTAACTCTATGCTATTGCCAAACCCATTTTATAGGAAGAAAACTGAAGTGCAGAAAGATTGAGTAACCTGTGTGCATGTCACACATCTACTAAGCAGGAGACTTGAGATTCAGTCTAGTTTCTGAGCCCACAAAATTCATCACAACTACAAACTGAATCCATGTAAAGGTGTGCTGAAAATTACTTTATTCATACAATTAAGGAGAAATTAATTATAAAATTATAATTGGTGCTAAGACGTATATTTTTTGGAAGTGTTATTGGAAGTTAAACTATAAGATAAAATAGGCAGGTGCATCTACTAGATTAATGTATGCTTTTTGCTCATATGTTATGTTGTGCTGAAAGCACTGGATAAAGAGGACACATTGATGCTAGTCTTTGTGTTTCTGTCTACCTCTTCATGCCTCAGAAAAACAGTATTCATAGCATTTCAGGGAAACATATACATGTATCCATTGCTGGTATCATAGTCGACTAAAGTGATATCTTTTAATACTGGTTTGGTAGTAAATGTCTTTAAAATATTAATATTTTCTGACCTAGCAATCCAACTCTGAAAAAAATCCAAATAAATATTAAAATATTTCTGTAAAAAATAAAGAACTTGTACACAGATAATTATACAGCAAGATTACTGTAGTAACATAAAATTGTAAACAATTATGTATCCCAGACTAAGATGATGTGGAAATAACTACTGTAAATTTATTATTACCCTTTTTCAGTATCATAGATTTAGGTGTTAATAATAGTATAAAATAACAGTTTTAATAATATAAGTTGCCAGGAATAAAGAATAATTGGAATAATAAGTTTAATAGGTTAATTGCAGATGAAATGAAAATTGTAATAGTGAACCAAAATGATTTTATGCCAATAAATAAATGAATGAGAATCTTCCAAGTATGTATTAGTGGGCACATAGATGGGAAATTGCCGGAGAATAGAGTTGGTTTAAGTAGAATTTCATTAGCATTGCTTAACCAAGAAAATTCTTCCATAAAAAATTACAAATGGTGGTTCCGATGCCAGAAATCCTAATAATGTTAAGATACTGACTTGCAGTCAAAGGATATACTTAAATTAAGATGCCAGGACTTTCCCTCATGACCAATTATACTGGTTATTTAATGCCTCAGAATAGAGAGTGGACCTTGCAGAGGGAAAATCAAGTCATTTCAGGAGGAAGGGGTAATGTGTGTGTCACAGTCCCATTATTGTGCATAAAATGTCTAGGAAAAATGAATTATTTAAGATATTCCATCAAAAGTAGTGACTAGAGTCTTTTAACTTTTGCAAATAAAAAATTTGGGCAATTCATTACTTTAATACATCTATCGAACATCCATTATGTGCTAAACAGTCTATTAGGCTATTCCCAAGTGTTACCTCATTTGGTCCTCATAATAGTTTTACCCATATATTCAATAAATAACCATAAGATAATTATTATTATTATCCCATTATAGATAAGGAAAGTAACACTCTGAAACATTAGGCAACATACCAATGTAAGAGCCACTATATGCTAGAAGTTATTTGCAATCAGATTTGCCTGATGCCAAAGCTCTCTCTGCTAGTTCATTTTGCTCCTTAGATCAATGTTGAACTCCTTTTTTTTCTATTCAGAAATTTGGCAGATATGGAGGACTGCTAAGGTCTCCTTTGAAGAAAGAATTTGTTATCAGCTGTGAGAAGGGCAAAACTCCAAGTACAGCACCTATGTAATATAGTCTACTGCAATATTCAAGCCAAGGCCATATTCTTTTTGGAAGTTCCTAGTCAATGTTTGAGCACAGTGAGAATAGGAAGGTTTGCAATTTCTTCCCAGCATTTGACTCTTCTAATAGGCAATCTTTGCTGCAGAGCTGTTTGGTTGGTCAAGATTTTCTAGTTATCCAACCCTGATTCCTTCCCTTTTATCTTTCACAGGCATTGAGAAGTAAAAGATAAGGGTGGATAATAAATACAAATAAAATAAAATGTCTGGTTATTACATTGTACTAGCACTCTACAGAAGGAAATTTTCTAGAAGCCGAGGACATTTAATAAACAATTAAAAAACATTGTCAAAGTGATAAGCGTCTTCTATCATGGTAGGGTTAGTGTTTCATTCTCATAGATACAGGAACATGTTCTGGATACAGATTTCCCTTTCCTGCCTGCAGAATTTTGCATAGCACTCCTTGTTTGAGAGTACCTGAACTATGAACCATAGTTATAGAATATCAACAACATAACATCCAACCAGGAGACCCTCTTCATGATAAAGAAGATGGTGGAGTGAGTTCATGACTGGGGGATCCACTGGTCATATTATATACTTGCACCATCCAGAAGCATCTGGTCTGAAGGTGCAGTGCAATGGCATGGTGAAGGAACAACATACGTACTACTATTCCAGAGGCAGTATTCTTTGAGGATGTGGTGCTGACTTTCAGGAAGCATTATGCACACTGAATCAGAGACCTTCTTAATAGATAGAATAGATCAGTCCAGAAACCATGTGATAGAAACAGGAGTGACCCCTCTTACCATAAATCTCAATGACCTACTGGTGGAGATGAGCTTCTTGACCCCACAACTCTGAGTTCTGTAAGGTTAGCAGTCCTGGGCTCCAAAGAGAGCACCCTCTAGCAAAGGAATACTTCAAGGGTTCTATGGAAATATGAGATATAGTTCCTGCTTGGGCACTGTGAATTCCTCATATCTAGAGACCAGCAAGCAAAACAAAGAGTCACCTTTTTAACAGTACTTCACTCTGATCCTCAGGTAGATATAGGGCTGTGGTTACATAATGTGATCAAGAGAGAATATATGTGTAAGTCAGGTGATCCACTTGGGAACTTTGTGTATCCAATTGCCTAATGGCAACTCTGAGTGTACAAATGTAACAACACCAACCTAAGAAGGATATGGTTATCGGGGCTTAGATACCTATTCAATAAGAGTTTTTGCTACACCACATAGTAAACTGCAAAGACCAACTGGGGTAATAGCTGAAGGGTAGGGAGATTTAGAATGCATAGAGGAAAAAGACTATGAGACCAACTGTAGTCCAGAGACCACCTGCAGTGACAAGGGCTATACTCATCCCAATAGGCTTCCTCTTCTAAGCTTTTCCTAAAAAAAAAAGATGTACACTAGAACTCAGCAAGACCAGCTCCCAGGAAACATTTGAGTAAGCACCAGAGAGGTATTAACTTTTTGCCTTTTTTTTCCAATGTGGAACATTGGAGGTGTATCGTACAATCTTTTTTTTCCCCAAGTTCCCTACTGGGTCAACTGAGTCTTTATTAGATCTGCATATTGAGCTGAAATATCTCCTGCCCAATTCTGCATCCTCACCTCATTATTTTTATAGGTTTCAGATATGTATAACTCTAAAAGTTTTCTTCTGTTTGTCCTAATGAAGTCTGTCTGGTCTTAATAGGGACAGGGCAAGAAAACTTGCTTTAACCCCTTTGTTATTTGACACAAGATTTGCAAGCACGTCATTAGCAATAATATCACTCTACATGAATCTCTTATTAGATTTTTATCATCTTAATCCAGTAAACACAGGATCCAACTAAACAAAAACAACTTACCAAGCCCAACAGTTTAGCTACAACCTAGAGTACTGGAACTGTGGTCTAAATACTATAACATTTCTTGTGTTGATGTAACCATTATAAATGCATAAGAAATAAATTGAAAAATCCTAAAGATCCTTCAAGAAGACAGTAACTAACTCCCATCATTGACATCTGGCTATGTTTGGGCATGGGGATAAAAAGGACAGTCAGTTAAAATAAGAGCAAACCTGTATTACTTATCTAACATTGTATTTATTTTCCATATTTTTTCCCACATCTCCCTTCCAGATCCCTCCCAAATCTCATGTCCTTCTCACATATCAAAACCAATTATGCTTCTGTAGTAGCCCCCCAAAGTCTTAACTCATTCTAGCATTAACTCAAAAGTCTAAGCCCAAAATCTCATCTGAGGGGAGAGGCTGCCATGAATTTCTCTGAAATGCTCTGGAGGCCTTTTCCCCATTGTCTTGGCTATGACCATTTGGCTCTTCTTTGCTTATCCAAATTTCTGCAGCTTTGAATTCCTCCCAGAAAATGTTATTTTCTTTTCTACTGCATGGTCAAACTCCAAATTTACCAAACTTTTATGCTCTGCTTAAAAGACTACCCTTCTACCTATGTGCTTGTGAAATCAAAAACAAGTTAGTTACTTCAAGATACAATAAGGGTACAGGTAGAGGTTCCCAAACCTCAACTCTTGCCTTCTGCACATGCACAGGCCCTACATCACATGGAAGCTGCCAAGGCATGGGGCTTGCACTCTCTGAAGTAACACCTGGGCTGTACCTTGGCCCCATTTAGCCATGGCTGGAGCTGGAGTGGTTGGGATGCAGGGCACCATGTGCTGATGCTGCACAGATCAGAAGGGCCCCGGGCCTGGCCAATGAAACCATTGTTTTCTTCCTAGGCCTCCAGGCCTATGATAAGAGGGGCTGCCAAGAAAGTCTCTGAAATGCCTTGGAAATGCCCTGGAGGCATTTTCTCTACTGTCTTGGCTATTTCTACTTATGCAAATTTCTGCAGCCTAGAATTTCTCCCCAGAGAATGAGTTTTTCTTTTCTACTGCATGAGGTTCAAGCTGCAAATCTTCCAAACTTTCATGACCTACTTCCCTTTTAAATAAAAGTTTTAGTTTCAGATCATTTCTTCATTTATGCAAATGACTGTAGACTTTTAGAAACAGCCAGGCCACATCTTGAATGCTTTACTGCTTAGAAATTTCTTTTGCCAGTTACCCTAAATCATCTCTCTCAAGTTCAATGCTCCACAGATCTCTAGAGTAAGGATACAATGCCTCTAGTCTTTTTGCTAAGCATAGCAAGAGTGACCTTTACTCTAGTTTCCAAAAGTTCCTCATCTCCATCTGAGACCACCTCAGCCTGAACTTCATTGTCTATATCACTATGAGCATTTTGATTAAAACCATTCTACAAATCTATGAAGTTTCAAACTTTCCCACATCTTTCTGTCTTCTTCTGAGCCCTCCAAACTGTTTCAACCTCTGTCCATTACCCAGTTCCAAAGCTACTTCCACATTTTCAACTATCTTTATAGCAATACCCCACTTCTCTAATACCAATTTTCTGTATTAGTTCACTTACATACTGCTATAAATAACTACCTGAGACTGGGTAATTTATGAAGAAAAGAGGTTTAATTGACTCACAGTATCACAGCCTTAACAGGAAGCATAACTATGAGGCCTCAGGACTTACAATCATGGTGGAAAGTAAAGAAGAAGCAGATACCTTACTATGGTGGAACAGGAGAGAAAGAGAGAGAAAGAAGGGAATGCTACACACTTTCAAACAACCCGATCTCATAAGAACTCTATCAGGAGAGCAGCAAAGGGGAAATATGCCTCCACGATTCAATCACCTCCCACCAGGTTCCTCCTCTGACTCCTGGGGATTACAGTTTGACATGAGATTTGGGTAGGGACCCAGAGTCAAACCATATCAACCGTGAATACATAGAATTCTTATTTGTCAATTATATACTTCAATAAAGTTGAAAAAAGAAAAAGAGAAGTTACACTAGTTTCTTGTGGCTGCTTTAACAAATTAAAAACCAGCTTTGTGGCTTAAAAAAACCAACATTTATTATCTCACAGTTCTAAAGACCAGAAATTTAACATCAGTTTCACTGGGCAGAAATAGAGGTGTTAGCATCACCATACTCCCTCAAGAGGCTTGAGGGGGATGTCTATTCCTTGCCTCCTCTAGCATCTGGAGTTACATTTCTTGGCTCAGGTCCCCTTCCACCATCTGTAAAGCCAGCAGTGTAGAATCTTGCAATACCTTTCTCTGATTCCACTGTCATATTTCCCTCTTCCCTCTTTGGTGTCCTGTTTAGTCTCCCTCTGCTTAACTTTTATAAGGATACAAGTGATTGAATGTAGAGCCCATCCAGATAATCCAGGATAACCTCTCCTCTCAATATCCTTAGTTTAATCATGTACATTTTCATATAAAGTCATACTCACAGGTTCTGTGGATTAAGAGGTGACTATATTCTTGGGGGGGGGCATCATTATAAAAGTCTAACACAAATTAATACACTGAGTATAAAAAGATACAGGAAAGAGTGTGGCTCATATTCAAGAAAAAGACATTCAGTAGAAATTGACACTGCGTTGGCTTGGATATTGGTACTATTAACAAGTGAATGGATAGAGAATATCAACAGAGCAATGTAAAGTATAAACAAAAAGGAATAAAGGGGAAATTATATAAATCACCAAAATAGAAAAAAGCATTTGCTAAATAGGCTCAATTGCAGATATGAGAAAACTGAAAAAGAATAAGTTAAATATAGATTGGTAGAAATTATTCCATTCAGAAAAAAGGGAGAAAGAAAATATTTTTTACAAAGTAAAAGACTCAGAAATCAGTGCAACCATATAAAATGACCCAGAATACATATAATGATTCAGAAAAAGGGAAGACCACAAGAAAGGGCAGAAAAACAGTTGAATAAATACTGGTCACACATTTTTTAAATAGTGTAGAAAATATATTCAAAGTACACTGTTAAGAAAATGAAAACTGTGCCAGGTATGGTGGCTTACACCTGTAATCCCAGCACTTTGGGAGGCTGAGGCAGGTGGATCATGAGGTCAGGAGTTTGAGACCAGCCTGTCCAACATGGTGAAACACAAATTTTTTTGTCTCTACTAAAAACACAATTACTATTACTCTGTAGTATAATTTGAAGTCAGGTAATATAATTCCTCTAGTTTTGTTCTTCTTGCTTAGGACACCTTTAGCTATTCTGGAACTTTAGGGGTTTTATGTAAGTTTTGGGATTGTTTTTTCTATTTCTGTGAAGAATGTCATTGATATTTTGATAGGGATTGCATTGAATCTGTTGATTGCTTTGGGTAGTATGGACATTACAACAATATTGATTCTTCCAATCCATGAACATGGAATATCTTTTTATTTTTTTGGTGTCCTCTTCATTTTCTTTCACTAGTGTTTTATAGTCAAAATGGAAAGGGCAGAAATCATGGACACTCTAGGAGCTTCAGGCAATAAGTATCTATATAATCTTTCAGGGCCAGAAATTGTCAGACTTATTGATTCCCGTTCACTATATCCACTTCAGATTCTTGAAGAGAGCTATGGATTGGTTCAACATTTGTTAGAAATCTGCCTCTCAGTTAAGGGTAAGATGACAGAATATAAACAGAGCCAAAGATCATCTTTAAAAACATTCTACTAATAGAAAGCATTAACAAAATGTTTATGCTTGTGTGGTGACTGTGGCTCTTTTCATTGAAGCAAGCATTTCAGGGTGCAGTGTCATAGTGAGGCTCATTAGCCCCTGGACCTGAAGGTCAAAGAATCCCTATAAGAAACTTTTCTGGTGGCTGTTGCTGAATAGGAAATTAAATAGCTTATATTGGCAACAAAATATTCCATTTTTTCTATGCATTTTTCATGGTTTCAGATGCAAAGCACACTTTGGCCTCAAAAAGCAGAATGTAGTTTTAAGCTGTGCTATTCATATACATTAATATTCCTTGTAAACAAACAAGTAAACAAAACCCAACAAACTTGAAAGTGAAAAAAAAATTAATGAACCAATGAAAAGAAACATAATAAATAATTAACCATAGGGAGGTTTTTCACAAGTAAGTCAATTGACTCCCAACATCGGCTTATAATAGCTTTCTGCTTTCAAGTTAATACATAGTCTTAAATTAGAGATTATGACATTCATTATTATATAATAAAAGTGTGTAACTCAAAAAAGATGCCATCAGTAAATTGCTTCATTTTGTAGACAAGAAAACAACATCAGAGAAGAGGAATGATCTAAGATTAAAGAGTTTGCAGGACGAGAGCTGCAATCCAGACCTGAATCAAAATTCAGGACTCTTTGAACTAGTTTCTAAAATGGTACTGCATGCAGTATTCTAAGAGGCTTCTATTCTGCTGCCTGTAGAAATCTTTTGCTCATAATAATTGGGGTTATTCTATTGGAAAAGCATCCTGCTGTGTTCTATAAAAGAATGATTTTTCAACAAACTGATTCTCCAGTTTATTTTTAGGATGAATATTTGCCCAGAAAGATTAAAATTGTCAGTGATATTATTTTGGTTATTTTTAGACTTGTATTTGAGGACATTTTATAAAGCTAAGAATTTTGACTAAGCTTATTCCTCTTAGATATTATTAATAATTTATTTTACTTTTTTTCTGATGACTTTTGAATATCTAGTTTGAATTTGACTAAAGTGCCTTTAATAATTTTATTACATTTTTAGTCTAATGCTTATTTAAACAGGAAGTAGGAGCTATTTTTAAATCTGGACATATAAAGCTAATGTATGGTTTCTATTTTTCAGGAATTCATAGGATAACTAGGAGGAGAGATGAGTTTAAATAATGACAATGCAATGTAGTAAGTGGCAAAGTTTGGAGAAGAATCAGAGTGTTATGAAAACATTTAGTACTAGTTACAGGGAGTATATGTATGTGAAAGATTATAGATCTTTTACTCAAGGATTTCACAATTTGGAGGTTTCAATATTATTCTTTATCCAATGGGGCAAATGCCCTATTGTGACTACAATTTGCATGGCCATGTTAACAAAAATAGATGGTAAAAAAAAAACAATCAAACATGAACTTTTTCCTCTATTTCTAATATGGAAATAAGATATCAATGACATAAAACAGAAAGTTACAAATTTTATAAAAGCGGTGTAGACAATGATTTGGAAATTTAGAGATGGGAAAAGTTATTTCTAAATAGGAAGACTAAATTCCACAGATAACCTGGTCATATAGCTTGGTGAGTGTGATTAAGATGTAAGAAACTTATCAAGAGTTGTTAAGGAAATTGCTAAAACATGAATAGCATCAACGTGCTTAGTATTTATTTTGTACTTATGGGGGCATCAGCTATTCTATCTGGTTGGAGTGTTTCCAAAAAGTGGTACAAAATATATTTTAAAAGGAAATGTGAAGCCAATCTGATAAGTCATTAAAGGGCAAGGTACTAATTTAGCCATAATAACCAATTTAGAGTCATCAAAAGTATCTAAATTAGAAAGTTATAGGATCGGCACTGTATTTCTGAAAAATTAATCTACTAGCTTCAAATAGTCAAGTGAGATACACTGGAAAGGATAGAGATAATTAGAATACTGTTTCAGTAATCTAGGTACTACTTATAAAGACCTAGACTAGGACAGTTGCAGGAGAGATTGCTAGGAAAGTTTATATAAAATACAAAATTATTTTCACCTAAGAAGTATGCACTCCATATATTATTAACATATTAGAAGGTATCTTTTTTAAATTCCATGAGAAATATTTGGAAAAATAAAATATTTTCTTAAAGTTACCCAAAATTTCATGAGTTTTAGAAAAACAAAAATAGAACCCATCTGAGTGGATTAATGTGATGGATTTAATTTTGCCTTATAGGTAAGGGTGTTTAGGGAATTAGATATGGAAGACAAATTAAAAAGAAAAAACTAAGTTAAGGTGTAAAGATAAGTTATACAAGGAAAAATTGTTTTGTCAGAAAGGGGTATGCTCCAAATTAAGGAAGAATGCTAAGGAGCTAAAGATATGTTGAGACTGAAAGATTTCTGGAGGAGAATACTTTCTTTCTCTAACTAAATGACCCCATAGTCTTAAACTTTTGAGTATCAATTTTGTTTTGTTTTAAATGAGTATAATATTATCTACTGTCTTTTGATAATGATTAAGTGAGAAAATGAATGTCTTAGAACATGGTGCTTAGTATTTAGTATGCAGTCAATAAATATTAATTGGATGTTCAATGGTTGGAAAGTGGAGATGGAGGAAAATGCCATCTAAATGGCAGAAAACAAAGGGTTGGAGTGAATGATATAAGTCAAAATAAGTGAAAGAGAAAGTAATGTATATCACCAACAGAACACAGCCAGATTTCTGGCACATAGGAAAATTTTATAAAATATTTTTCTAAATAGAGTTTAAAATATGAGTTTTGTAGCTGACTACATGTGTATTGCTGGGAATACAATTTTTGGGACCTAAAGACCCCAGTAAAGTTTAACAGAAGAAATAATGTCACCATGAATGTTCAAATTGGCAATTTAATCAATCTGTATTTATATACATGTTAGGGAGCCATGACTCAGTCCCATTGGATGCCCCAGTTAATGATATGTTTTTGTCTTTGTGTGTTTCCCCATTGATATGGCTTGGATATGTCCCCACCCAAATCTCATCTTGACTTGTAGTTCCATAATCCCCACATGTAGTGGGAGGGACCCGGTAGGAGGTAATTTAATTACGGGGGCAGTTACCCTCATGCTGTTCTCATGGTAGTGATTGAGTTCTCATGAGCTCTAATGGTTTTATAAGGGACTTTCCCCCTTTTGTTCAGCACTTCTCTCTCCTGCCACAATGTGAAGAAGGATGTGATTGCCTCCCCTTCTACCATGATTGTTAATTTCCTGAGACCTCCCCAGCCATTGAGAATTGTGAGTCAATTATAAAATATAAATTACCCAGTCTTGAGTATGTCTTTATTAGCAACATAAGAACAGACTAATACACCCATAAAACATATTTTTAAATTTAAATTAAATGATAAAGCCAGTTTCCCATGGCTCCCTGGGATTTTGCTGAGGCAAATTCCTCTAAAACCCTAAGTACCTTTGCTGCATTACTTTAATGATGTTCGTTTATTAAAAAGTCCATGAAAATTAAAATTAAGACAATGAATATTTATATGTATACAAGCAGGTTAAAAAGATAAAAATTTTTAACTCCAGTACAAGGTATAGTTGCCTGTCTCTTTTTCCCCCACCACAATTTGCTGAGCAATTTGAAGAAAATTTGTGATCTGCAGTGCACCCTGCAGAGACGTAACATCATCCTGCTGTTTCTGCAAGAGTAAACAATAAACTCTGCTTGGGTTTCCCACACAATTATAAGATAATTAAGCTTAGCTCTTTAAGAATGAGTTCAAGACTAAAACTGACCTCTTCTTGGCTAAGTAGTGTTCTGAGGGCAAAACAATTACAGATCATCTTAAACACACACAAATGCACAGGATAATCTCTGTCATTTGTAACTGCATCCATAGGAAATGCTGCCATCATTTTCATGGTTTTAAATGTGCTCTGCAAGCCAAAAGGCTTTCTAATTACAAATTAGCAGAAATGGAAATATATGTCTTCAGAAAATACGGCATACATGCAACCTCTCACTGACTATAATCAGAACATTAGAAGCCAGTGGAAAATTTTCAAATACCTACCTACTCTGAAGAACACACAAAATGCTGTAGTTTATGAATAAAAGTTTTCTAGAATACCCTCAAATCATTCCATTTCTACAGTCACTTCTGCTTCTTTGACTCTATGTTTTAGTAAAAAGGTAGTATTCACTCCCTACTTCAACTTTGCCTCATATATCCCTTCTCAGAGAAGTAAAAATAAGATGGTTGAGACAGGCACATACATGATTTCTCAGAGTGGCTATCCTGAATCCCTTATTCCCTGCTACGCTGGTGAGTTGGCTGGGACTTTGTAGAAAAATAAAACCTGAGGTTTTATCTCATAACCTGTTTTCACATCACTAAGTTGAGGCTATGATTACTTATCTCATAGAACATTGTAAGAATTTAACAAAACATCTATGTAAAACTGTTCATTGAGATTTTGAAAACAAAGTAAGTACTCAAAGTGTGTTGAACAAATCAGGTCTGTTGATCATCAAAAAGTCTTAATATCTATGGAAGTTAGGGTTGCAATAAGAAAGTTTTCTTTATGAAGTTCAGGCAAAGAAGAGGAAACTATTGTATAGAATATCTTTGTTGGCCAGAGACTTGGACTTGATTTAAAGAAATTTTATAATCTAATAATATGACTAATTTAATATCTTTTGGTTTTAATGCAATTAAAGAGAAAGTCTGGCTACTACCTCCTCTTATCCTGTCTGGAACAAGATTAAAATAAGCAGACTAGATTTATTGGGGTATTACCAATGTAATTGATCTTAAAGCCCTATTGAGATAACAATGAGACTTTGTCCTTAATGACTTTAGTTATCTCCCAGGTTGAGAAAGAAAACTTTCTAAATTTTTCTGCACAGCAATGACTTCTGTTATGACAAAATAAGGATGAAGCATCTTGCAGAGGTCAAATTTGTTAGATTTATTTTCTTCATCATAGTGATTTTCACTAGACCAGAAATGAGGCATAGTGAAATGACTTAATGTGACAATGGTTAAGAAAACGAATGTGTATACAATGTATTAAGTAACTGTCACAGAGCTACCACAAACCCATAGACTATCAAACTTGACTTTGCATAGCTTCTGTTTCAAAGCCCAACCTCTGACTATTTTGTGGGTTTTAGGTGGAAAACTCATCATTGGTGATCTTATTGAAGTTCTAGGAGGCATCTCCAAATAGCAGGACTCTGACTTGGAGACATTCATGATGAAGAGGGGTAAATCCAGGGACAGTATTCCCTTCATCTGAATGTCATAGGGTTTTCTGAGAGACGCATGAAAGATTTCAAAATTTGGAGAGTTTAGGGAGAGAATGGAACTTCAGAGATAGAAAGCCAGATTAGGAAGTGGACTATATTGACTAAAATTAATCAGATTTTACTAGGAAGTTATGTACTGGTGGTTATCAAACAGTTTGTTTGCCATTTGGCTTACATCTTGGTGTGTACAATTTTTCAGCAAGAATCTTGAAGAAGAAAGCACTTAGCAGCTTGATTTGGACATCAAATTTTACTCTCATCCTCCAACATCATTAATTTAGCCACACTTATATAGAATCATAATAATATTGACATTTAAAAGGCAACTTTGGATTTCTTAGTCTTTGATTTCTATTCCCTGTTAAATATCAAGCACTGGGTTAAGTGCTAAAATATTAATAATTATAATAATCCTCTCTTCTCCTAACATATGTGTAGCCTGGTGCAGGAGAAGGAAAAGTAAACTGAGAATGTTAATGCAGTGTTCAAAGAGCTATAGGGAAGTAAAAGAAGAATATACCAAATATGCCTGGGGATAAGAACATCTTTTAAGAGTAAATGAGATCTGTATTATGTCTTGAATGAGTAGGCAGGAATGCTAACAAGGAACTCCAGTGTAAGGAAATAGTAAATTCACAGGCATGAAGTTATAATACAGTAAATATTCTGTAGAACTTTCAATTCAGTGTAACTGAAATGCACAGAGGATATGGGGCTACTGGAGAGAAAAAGACTAGAGATGTGAGCGGAGGTCACTTACTCAGACTCTGCATATGGTTGGGATAGGACATATGGATCCTTTGAAAAGTATTAAGCAATAGCTAGGATAGGGAGTGTTCTGATTTGTTTGAGGAAGATCGCTATTCCTAAAATAAAGCCAATATGGCTTCAATGTATTGGTTTTCTAAAAAAAAATTATTTCATTTTTCTACTATTTTATTTTCAGTTTATATTTATATTCAATTTGCTAACATTTTATTTAAGGTCTTTATATATACATTAATGAGAAAATGAATTGTAATATTTTCTCCTCATGATGACCTTATCAGATATTTAGTATTTAGCTGTTACTGGCCTCCTAAAACAAATTACGAAGAGGTCCCCCTTTTTAAGTGTTTGTCTAAGTTGGAGTTATTTCTTCTGTACATCTTTGGAAAAATTTACTGCTGAAGCCAACTGGACCTAGGGGTTTCTTTATAAAAGTAGTTCAAATGACAGATTTAGTTTTTAAAATAGTTACTTTTGTGAACCCTGAAAATCTGAGGCAAGTCTCGGTTAATTTAGAAAGTTTATTTTGCCAAGGTTGAGGATGCATGCTTGTGACACAGCCTCAGGAGGTCCTGACGACATATGCCCAAAGTGGTAGGTGCACAGCTTGGTTGTATACATTTTAGGGAGACATGAGACATCAATCAATATGTGTAAGATGTACATTGGTTCAGTGCAGAAAGGCGGGACAACTCAAGGTGAAGGTGGGCCAACTCAAAGCAGGGAGGGGCTTCTGGGTCATAGGTAGATAAGAGACAAATGGTTACATTCTTTCCTTCTGATTAGCCTCTCCAAATGAGGCAATCAGATATGCATTTATCGCAGTGAGCAGAAGGGTGACTTTGAATAGAATGAGAGGTAAGTTTACCTTAAGAAGTTCCCAGCTTGGCTTTTCCCCTTAGCTTAGTGATTTTGGGATCCCAAGATTTATTTTCCTTTCACATTTTCCCCTCTTTTCTTTTTTAAAAATCTCTTGGAAAAAGGGCTTGAGGGAAAAATGAGTCTCTGGTTTCAGGTTTTGTCTTATCTCTCATCACTAGGATTGTTTATTCCTAGATGGGTAGGCCCCAAATTATTAGGAAAGTTCATCTTTAGCAGGTTGTGAAGTCTCATGTCCTATGAAGAGACAATAGGAAGAGGAAGGGAGAAAATCAACAACAAAAGAACAATCCTGGCAAATCGATGTAGGCTACATTACTCTGAAGTCCATGATTTGAGACTGACTTATGTATGTAAATTGTTTGCTATTATTTTCTTCTGAAGTTTAAGTTGTCTAGCTTCAGTTCACAGGGCTTTACTAAAACACAGTTTAGTTTTCATTGACTCCAAATAGGAAAAATGTGAGGGGGGGAGAAGAAAACATTATTTTGAAGACTAATAGCCAAGAAAAATTAGAATTCAGTCCAAACTGTATAAAACAATAAAAATTGAAAAACATTAGGTAAGACTAGGATCTAACAACAGGTGTACTACAGTTTTTGAAACATAATTTTTCTTCCTGATTTCCCATTTTTATTAAAGACAGATCATGGTAACACTGATTTGCTTTATTATACTTGGCCTGCTTATTTGTGTATAGTGCAGCAATAATAATAATATTTTTTACATTAGCTTTTAAATTAACTTTGATGGAACTTTGTTCCATAAAAGGAATCTCAGATAAGACTTTTATAAAGCCAAGCCCAGCCATGGATTTGTACCATCAAATACCTATGAGCTGGGTGAATTCCTCTCCTTTTGAGGTTCTGAGAAAAACTTGGGGCACCTGGGGATGTCAGAAAGTGAAATTTGTTACTTACCATAGGTCAGGAACCCTGTGCAGGACCTATGTAGACAAGGTATGAGGCCAGTTTTCCCAAGGGGCTTTTATTGGCTCCTTAAGTCAATTGATCCTTAAAGGAAAGCACACCATTCCAGACAAAGCCTTGATAAAATAATCAGTTTCTCCAATTGTATCCTGTTTTAAATGAAAAAGGATTCTTATTGTACCTACGTAAATAACCGTATTGTCATAAGATAAGAATAGTCACAAATAGTTTCCAAATTCTGGAGAAATTAATATGTTCTAAATTTTGTTCATAGGAGTACACTAAATTGTTAAAAAGCTCTCAAGAGCTCAAAAGAAAAGTTTCCTTGACTCTGAAAACACAAAACAAAGGATCTACAATGTTTTAAGCAAAAGTCAAAAAGAGTACTTCAGTCTTCCATTAGTTCGGTCCATGTAGTTAATTCCTGTTCTGCTTGATATTCATGAAGATTTCAGTCCTCCACGAGTTCTAAAAGTTTTTCTTCTATTTCGATGTCACAATCTCCAGAGTTATTAGAAACTTGTATTCAAGAGCACCTGTTAGTTTGAGAGCTGATTATGAATCTTCTAAAAAGGACCAAAACAAGACAATTGTCTGAGGATAAAAAAAGTCTTAGGGCAACCATAGTCAAGGACACATTGGCAAGGAAATTTGTTACCTCTGTGGTGCCCAATATTTAACACAACAATTATAATTATTACTGATAATGTGCACTAACTTATACTAGAATTGTAACATTTTTCCCATAATTTTGGACACATACCAATAACATATTTATACAACTACAGCCCAAAGAAAAGCAATACTATTCCATATTTGGCAATGTTTCCTATATAATTTTTAAACCAATTAAGCCAAATTATGTCATTTTGTGACTTTAGGGAATCTAATATCTTAAAGAATTAATTACATCAGAGAAAGACATAATTTATAATTTGATTTTGGAAACGTCATCAAATATCAGAGATTTAAAACATTTGATATCACAGGTTATTGTAAAATAAGTCATTGATTTGACCAATGTGATAACTAAAATATTTCCAAAAAAGGTAAAAGCCTTCATTCTTTGAGAGAGGAGACTTAATTTTCCAAACAATAAGCCTGAATAAAACAGCATGAAGCCAATTAAATTTATTTTTCAAAATTTTATAAACTATAAAATTTTAATCTTGACCATAAGATATAATTTCCATAAGTCTTTTATAACCTTTATTAAGGAGTCAGTTAATGCTTAAGAAAACCTTGTTAATCTGACACAGAGGCTCATATGATGGTATTGCATCAGTGTGCCTTTGACATTAATGATTAATTTATAGAGAAAGGGAACTAATTTTATCTCTCAAAATTGGCCCTTACAATCTCATATGTCCACCTCTTCCATGATAGTCCCTGGGCCTTGAGGAGTTGAATGGCTTTAATTTCTGACCCTGTGTCTCAGGAATGCAGTTTATTTTGATCTGCATCTTCTACCAGATGTGAAGATGAGGTTTCAGTTGCTGCCAGCATTTAAGATTTAGCAGGACCTGGTGTCCTTTTTAGACCCAGGAGTCAAAGCCTTGAAACTTAATGTCATAAGTACTTTAAAAGCACATACAGAAAGATGCACAGATGTAATAACCTTAATTTATAAAAAGTTTTAAAATCTTATTTCTTTTTCCTGAGCAAACCAAAATTTAACAATAATGGTGTAGGAATTATTTCAATGAAATGAAAAATTTGTTAGGGAGAAGACCTTTCACACTGCACAGAATATTACATTGGAAGAAAATGTTTTCTTTAGACCTTTAAGAAAACATTGTTGGCATCAGGCTACAACAAACAGAATTTGAGGAAAGAAAACTTACATGAGCTGAAAGTGAGTTGAAGGAAAGTACTACTATTTTATATTCTTTAAAGGAAGAGAGAAAATGGAAAATCATGAGATGCAATAAAAGTTGAACTTTGAGTTAAATTAATATCTTATAATTTATTAAGAGTAAATCAATCCCTTAAGAAAATTTCATTGTCCTAAACGATTATTTAGTGTGTGTTTTTTACATTAAGCTCAGCTCTAGAAAGAACATTATAATTTTCCTTTAATTAATAGACAACTTGATCGTATAAGTTTTTTTTTAATAAATCATCTTATTGTGACTTACACACACTGTTCATGACATGCTCGAACTTTCTGATTTGTCCGGAACATCCCTCTTAAACAACCAGTCATTTTATTTTAGGGCTAAATCTACCATACAAGATTCTTTCTTATATGAAATTATTTCTCTTTAAGCTTTCTTACCAAAGAAATCTCTTTATTTTTATAACTTTTTTTACATCTGTCTTATTTCCTGGTATATTTTACCTTGTTTTATACATAACCTTTAAATAAGCTTTGAATTAGACAAAAATTGTTAACCTTTTTTAAAATGACACACTGCTTTTTTTAGAAAGAATGTTTTCCACATTAGGTATTTCTCCTAATGCTATCCCTCCCTTATCCCCCCACCACCTGCTATCCATCCCCTAGCCCCACAACCGCCCCCCAACAGTTCCCAGTATGTGATGTTCCCCTTCCCGTGTCCATGTGTGCTCATTGTTCAGACCCACTTATGAATGAGAACAGGCAGTGTTTGGTTCCCTGTTCTTGTGTCAGTTTACTGAGAGTGATGGTTTCCAGCTTTATCCATGTCCCTGCAAAGGACATAAACTCATCCTTTTTTATGGCTGCACATAATTCTATGATGTATATATGCCACATTTTCTTTATTCAATCTATCATTGATGAGCATTTGGGTCGGTTCCAAGTCTTTGCTATTGTTAACAGTGCTGCAGTAAACATACATGTGCATGTGTCTTTATAACAGAATGATTTATAATCCTTTGGGTATATACCCAGTAATGGGATTCCTGGGTCAAATGGTATTTCTATTTCTAAAACCTTGAGGTATCACCACCATGGCACGTGTATACCTATGTAACAAACCTGCATATTCTGCACATGCACCCCAGAACTTAAAATATAATTAAAAAAAAAGAATTTAGTACCTGGAAATGGGAAAAAAAATGTTATAACAGAAGTCTAAGAAAGGAAAAAAAAAAAGAATGTTTTCCTATGAATATATTTTTATTGGAAAATACCCAAATAATGAAATATCTATTATTTAACTTAATATAACTTTATATTCTAAATTATGATGAGTTTGTTTACATGTATTTATCACATTACATTTACCTAATTATTTTATTTTAATCATTAATCTAGATTATGAAAACTGTGATAGTCATTTAAATTTATGGAACTGCTATTGCAAAATTATAACCAAAACAGTGAAACATATTTGACTTAATTGACTTCATCTTGCTTCGAATCTCCAAGCTGTCCTGTTCATTTCTAGACATAGGCAAAACTAGCTTTGAAGGAACTTACAGTTTAGCTTTGAAACAAAATTGATGACAGTCCCTTCCCAAAATAAACCTTACTGCCTGTGGACTAGACCACCTAAAGCCACAAGATTAGAAGTTATGGTAATCTTAATAAATTCAAGATGTAGCCATTTTTATTAAACCAGTATCTTATTTACTAAAGATTACACAAGCAAAGACTATTCTGTTTTGGGCTGGGTTTATAGTTTGGTAATCTTTACGCCAAATTTTGACACGTCATAGTATTTGTCTGGGATAGTGTAAAATTGCTTGATTAATAAATGCAAAAAAAATTATGCTGGCAATTCTTAAGACATTTCTAATGTATTTTCTACCAATGATTTTAAAGCCAGCTTATTTATTAAATATTTTACTTAAGTTACATAAACTCAAAAAAGCATTTGACTAATTTTTTCGTTTTTCCTGATAAAGTGTTTGATTCAAGTGCTTTTATTTTCTTAAGCCAATTAAAATGGATTTAATTGCCAATTATACATAAAATCATAGAGATGATAAAGGCTATATATATATATATATGTATATATATATATATATATATACACATACACACACACAGACACACACAAAGATTCTATAGCTTTTACTACAGTGCTTTAGTCATGAGATAAATACAGATTCACAGCTTACGAAAGAAATTGTTGAATGCAGTGATTTTTATCTTAATATAAAAATAATAGATTCAAAGAAGGCAGAAAAGAAAAACAGACAAAAAGATAACTCAGAAATTCTATAGTTTGCAGGTTGACTATAGCTCTCTTTTTCCTTCATGTAAAAGAAGACCATATTGCTTCCAATTTTCATAAACTCTGGCAAGTAGAGGTGACATAAAACCCACGGAGTGTTCAAAAGGAGGTTATTTTCCTTGTTTTCTCCTCATTCTTGGATTGTTTGTTTTCCACTCTTTTTTCTCAGAAGGAGCAACTGAGCTGTGGCCTGGAGTTTTTGTGTGCTGGATCTGTGTGCGCTGCTTGTGGGCAGGACTCCACAGGGTGCCACCACTGAGTCCTTTCCACTTCTTACATGTCTCAATTTCTCTCTCCAGAGGTCTATGACCCCTGAGAGGGCTCAAAATGTTGGGTGATCAGCTGTTATATGTGTTTCCTGGATGAGGCTTTTAAAAATTTTTTTGTGGGGATTTTCCTGTGGCTCCTTGCACATCGCAGGGGGTCAGACCCCCTAATGCTCCCACAGGCCCCTGGTTACCTAGGAGTGCCTTTCAGCTAAGAGAAGCAAATGCCCTTTCTCTTCAGAGCTGAGAAAACTCAGTCTCTCATTTACCTATGAAAATAGCAGTTTTCTCATGCAAATGTGCACAGACAAGCCAAATCAAGATTAATTTTGGGAGAAAAAGCTATAAGGAAGACCCCTTAGAATGCATTCTGAACTAGGATTAGGATCCTTCAACAACAACTTCCTAGGAGAGAAAAAACAACAGCCAAGACCACTTCCTGTAAACTTAGCACAGTCACCCCTAACCTTGTAGCTCTTATCTGCCATTACATATGCCAAGATCAAATCATCTCACAGTACAGGGTAATCTCTGGTACACCAAAACCAGAGATATCAGGTCACATAATACAGGAAAACAGAGTTTTAGACCTAAGAAGAATCTCCCCACGACTCCTGAAACTTTACAAAGAAAACAGAACACCCCAAAATGGGTGAGTTGCACCTTTTTGTTCTGAATTATTTTAAGGAGTTTGAGTCATTAGAAGCATTCTCTAGATTTTTTGGTACTGCATGTAGCAAAGGGGAAAAGGAGGTATAGGGTGGCAGAAAAGTAAATAAAAGAACTTTTTTTTTTAAAGACAGGAAGCAAACACAGAAACCAAGCACATAGTTTTTTTGTTTGTTTGTTTTCCCCTCCTGTTTGCAGCTGCGAGGAATTTTAACCAAATTACACAGACTTTGTTACCCATAATTTGGAATTCTGACTCAGATTTGACCAAGTCAGGTAGAGATGGGAGAAAGACCAGAACAAACAACAAAAGAAAAAACCTAACAATATGATCAGAGTGTTCTAGTGGTAAAGAGATATTAAGACCAGCTGGCTGTTAAACTTCAGTCAAGACAAAACTCCAATTCAGCTGCTTATGTAGGGATGAACCTCAGGCTGAAGACTACATTCTACCATCCTAGAAGCAGGGAAAGAAACCTCGAACTCATCTTTCCTGCTGGGATCAAGCTCGAGCTCCATAAAGGAGTTAACTGCCTTCTGTCATCATGGAAACAGGAATCTTGCCTTCCTTGATGGAAACAAGCAAAACTCTGAGAAAAAAAGTGGGGGCCAGGAGTTGTACAGCAAAATAAACTTTAGATCTTGACCAAATTTTGGGAGATCAGGGATTCTCTGGAGGGGTCCTCCAAGACCTCAGCAAATTGTCCTATTGGTTTGAGCCATAAAGTTAACTCATGCTGGTACCAAGCACCAGTAGGAGATTTGACAAAAGGTCACGGGCTTCTCCACTCAGAAGCTCTCTGTGGTTACCAACATGTGGACCCCAAAAATCTGAGACAGGTCTCAGTTAATTTAGAATGTTTATTTGGCCAAAATTGAGGACACAGACCCATGACACAGCCTTAGGAGGTCCTGATGACATGTGCCCAAGGTGATAGGAGCACAGCTTGGTATGATACATTTTAAGGAGACATGAGACATTAATCAATATGTGTAAGATGTACATTATTCAGTTCAGAAAGGTGGGACAACTGGAGGTGAAGGCGGGACAACTCAAAGCAGGAAAGGGGCTTGCAGGTCATAGGTAGTAAGAGGCAGATAGTTGCATTCTTTTGAGTTTCTTTAAACCTCTACAAAGGAGGCAATCAGATCTGCGTTTATCTCAATGAGCAGAGGGGTGACTTTGAATAGAATGGGAGGCAGGTTTTCCCTAAGCAGTTCCCAGCTTGACTTTTCTCTTTAGCTTAGTGATTTGGGGCCCCAAGATTTATTTTTCTTTCACACTTTAATAGGCTTTTATATACCCTGGGACTGAATCTGGTTTTTGATTCCAAGATTTATTTGAAGCTATTGAAGAGTTTTAAGTGGGAAGGAAATGTAACATAATTTGACTTACATTTTTAAACTATCACCTTGGCAGATCTGCGGCAAATACATTAGAGAAAAAGTTGACAGGGAACCACCTATGAGGCTGTCTCAGTGGTCAGATGGGAAATGATAGTGACTTGGATCAGCTGTTGTCGGGGGAGATGAAGTGAGATAGAAACAAAATGGCTTGGTTAAGAATTGAGTGAGAGTTTGTGGCAATATGCTAGAGAAAAAGGAACAAGTAAGAATGAAACCTGAATTTTGCCATGAGCAAGTGGGAGGATGTAGTAGAAATGGCATTGTAAAATATGAGGAAAAAATAGATTATACAAAAAATGTGTTGGAACGTTTTATTAAAACTTTTGGAAATACAGTTTAAATCATTTTCTCATATCACGTCATCAAAATGTTTCAGATAGATGATAGAATTGAGTAAAAAAAATCCTGACAACTAAATGTAATAGAATAAAAAATAGATAAATATTTATCTTATCTTTATGTGGGGAATGTCTTTCTAATCTTAAAAAGCATAAAGGAGCAAAGCACATGGGGAAAATAAAACAATTTACCTATAAATATTTGAAAAGTCTCAACACCAATATAATTAGTTTAAAAACACAATGACATGAGGGAACCATTGGTAATACGATTGTTATAAAGAAATTGCTATTCAGTATTTATCAAGAGTAAATTGGAAGGGTAAATGTAAGCAGTTCAATGAAGCTACAGAGCAAGTAGGTAGGAGGAAAGATCTAACAGAAAGCCTTCTACATAGCAAGCTCCAAATGCATATTACAGGGTTGAAGCAAAGTGGCCTGCCCATGAGGAAGCGTATTAAAATGTGTGCACAGTATTTTGCCTAAGAGACAGTCATACCAAAGATCATATGACTGAAAAAGACGATCCTGGCTACAGAGAGGAGAGTGGATTGGTAGGGGCAATAGTAGAGGGAGGGGTGCTATCAGAATCTTACAGGAACCAGAATGTTATGTAGGACGTAGGTTTATATGTCCTACATAAAAGTGTGAAAAACAGTTTCTGGGTGAAGTAAGGGATATCATAACAAATGACTTCTAGGAAGTTGTGTCATCCCTGAGATTTTATTTACAGTTTATTTATGTCTAAAAAGCATCTAGAAAGTAGTTCTATTCTCTCTACACACAGACATTTGCCAAAAACTTCTCTTTTTTGACAGTTTTCAACTTACGTATGTCACATGGTTTTCTCCTATTCTCATCCCCTCTACTTCTGGCCAAATATCTTTCAAGCTAAAGTGCTTTAGATCTTATGCTTCATTTTATCAGTGTGAAGTGAAAAGTGCTATTGTGCTTATATTTGATTTTAGTTTTCAAAAAATTGGGGAAAAATCTTTGACCCAATAAGCCTGTTTTCTGGAACTCTATCATTCTTAAATAATCCAAAAGCAGAAAAAGAATAATATCTGGGGCAAAAGAATTATAAGCGATTAATTGAGTAACCTCATATGCTCTATATCACAGTAAAATAATATGCAGCCATTAAAAATGACTATAAAAAGATTGTAGCAACAAGAACATTCTTGTGAGTCATTTAAGCAGAGTATAAATGTATATCTCTTCTGTGGTTAAAACATTGTAAAAATGATGTTTACTTTGGGGCAAGGTCTGGAAAGAAGCAGTGAAAATTAAAACAGTTTGATTCACAGAGGTGATCAAACAGTGGTTTTCAAACTAGAGTGTGCAAATGAATCATCTGAAGTGCTTTCCAAAAATTCACATTTCCAGGCCCATCCCAAGAGATTTGTATTCAGTTATTCTGAAGAAGGGCTTCAGAACTCATAGCTTAAAAAAGCATTCCCAAACAATTTTGAGGCAGGTCATGAGTGGTCTGCTGTTGGAGGTACTGTGATAGGATCATGGTGATTTAAAAGGTGATAACCACAGTTCACTAATGTGATTAGGTTGTTTGCCCCACAAATATCAGGAATACACTGCACTTGATTGTGCAGTACCTAGTAAACATGTGATAGACCGAAGTTTACAGAGTTAGTATAAAATATGACATCTGTATATTTCTGACCTATAGTAATCATTTTTTAAATTGCCTGTGTCTGTGGGCCTCTATTTTCCCCATCCACTCTTCAGAAGAGCCTGATTCCATTTGTTAACTTACTCCTATAGAGTTCTCAGTATTGAGCGGTGCAAAGGCAATGAATTTATGTCAACAGTTTATTCGTTGATGAAGACTGTACCATGACAGTTCTCTAACTGGGGAAAATTGGAGTTAAGCCTGCTGCCATGGATTCAGTAACCACCTTTCTGGGTAAATCTACACTTGCTGCCTATAGGCTGTTTTCCTTTCTCCTCAAACCTGGTTTTCTTTTTCCCTGTTGAAACTGAATCTTATTTATGGCCAAACGCACATCATACACTGCTGTATTCTTGCTAGATCTCTCCCTAGGATACTGAAATGCCTCTGTTGGGTCAACTCATTAATTAACTTCCAGCTTTGAAGGGACTTATCAGCAGGAAGCATGTAACTTTGGCCTGCTGTGATTTAATTAATGGTTGCCAGCTAAATGGCTACTGTACTTAGAACTGTGACTGGCACATAGAAAGTGTAAAATGAAGGTTATCTATTATCGGCCCACTTGATAATCCAGATACACAGATATCAACATTGGCCCTGATACTAACCCCCTCTGCGTCTACATTGGATACTTAGAGTGAACTTCAAATAATTTAACCGCTCTGCCTTAATGAGTGTTGCAGACCTCCAGCTTCTTACTAGTTCTTATTTCATCTTTCTCCTCATCTATTCTTGGAGGTTGAGTTCCAGCCAATCCTGTACCCAACCTCATCATATTTAGAACAATTAGATTAGACATTATATTTAGTTTCTACTAGAGACACAGATGGGAAAGGAGCAGTAAGTTACTTTCCCAAAGTATCCTATACAAACTTATTTTGCATTAAGAAGAAGGGTAAGAAGCCAACCTTATGTTAGGTACTTGGCGACATAATAAAGTTTATTGTCGCAACAATTCTGTGTGACAAGGGAAAACTCAAGTTTTAAGATGATAGGGGTTTAAGTTAAGTGAGAAAGGCAAGATTCCATCTCATATCTGTCTAATTGTCATGGATTTTTCTTTGCTACTGTACTGCAATGCCACTCATCCTGTCAGGTTTGTTGACTTTAGTTTAAAAGTCTGGAAAGATCAAAAAAAGAAAAGCAGTTAGGAGGAAAAGTTTATTGTTAGCATGATTTTAGATGAGCAAACCAGTGGGATAAAAGTGGTTTTGTTTGTGTGTGTTTTGTGTTTTGTTTTTTGAGAACTGCTTATCTCAACCATTTGGCTATTTTATAAATTTAGATTTTGATCAACCCCAAAAATAATATACGAGAGATGAGGTTTTAAGTGAAGATACTGTAGACAAATTCTCAACACAAAATGAATGTGCAGGGCAAATGGGGAGCTGAGCAAAAATGATTAATTGCTCATTAAAATTTACCTTGGTATTGAAGTGTGTCAAGGGCAGATCGTTCTAAAAGGCTATCGAACCAGACAACGAGTGTGAGAAAAATGAAGAAATGGCTATGAGGTCATTCTTTTGTTCTATTCTGTGAACTTAATAGCCTGGGGACCATTGCATAATGACTGACATGATGATACAGATCTAAAAGGAACAATAAAGCAATGCAAATTAAGAGGCTAGTGTTGGTCTGACTTAAGAGAGAAATAATGAATAAGCAAGGGCAAGTCATGTGAGAATTTTTCTTTTATTGAAAAGCTTTAATAAGAATTTTAAATGGAAATTAAATTACAGTTTATACTTTAAAGTTATCAGTACTTTTCCAGTAAAATACCCATGAAGGCTGTTAAAGATAACATGTAAAATTATTCTGAGAGCTAAGGATATGTGTCCACCATTGGGAAGGGGCCCAGAGAAGTTTCCATGAACCACCAGAAACAGATATAGCTGGACTGAAAAACACAATTGTGACCTATGTATTGAATCCTTGTCGGAGGAAGAGGAAGATTGAGGAGAATTGGAAATCAGTTTAAAATAGAGGTTTTTTACTCATAATTTACCTTGGAAAGTTTGGAGAAAAACAGTCTAGACAACTCAGATTTTCTCTGTGGGTATGCTTTCTTTATACCTAGAGCCAGGGCCACCTGCCATCCTCCTCTGTCCTTCCTCAGTGCCTCTCCATCTCTATCCATTCAAGGAACCAATTTGAAAGGAACAAATAATAAGGCAGGTGGCAGAAGAAGACTAGTAGTTTATTGTATTTGATGAATTTTTCAGTTATATGCAGAGATATATGTGCAAAGAGAGACCAGAATAATTTTAAGGTAATAATGCTTGTTGAGATTCACTCATGGTGGCTGGCAAAATATTAGGGAAATATTAGGGAAAGTTATAGATTATAGTCTCAAGCCTTTTGGAAGGCTGAAAGATTTTATTGGAACAGGCTGAAGGCAGCTGGTTTATTATGCTGGCATAGGGAAAAAGATAGGGATGGTGGAGGCTTCCCCAGTCGGGTCTGTTAACCCCACCTTCCTTTGTCTCTAATTTATTTGCTCATGTAAGCTTTGTGCTGATGGTCCTCTCAGGGGGAGGTCAAAGGGGAATTGCTTGTTAATGGTGTTTACTCTGGGCCCCAAAATCAAAAGCTTTTATCATTTGTAAAACCACTCTCTTAACCATGTTAATTACCCATAAGCATGTTGACTTAGAACCTCTGTTATGAAATCTATACTGAATAAATGTGAGGACGTACAGGGAGTCTTGGTCAGTTGGCTGCAGTCACCCTCTGGAAGCAGCTGACAGCCATCCCTAGCCCACTTGAATCACTGTAGTCGGTGTGAGAGTGCATTTATTCATCCGTCGTTGAGTCAGGGTCTGCAGGATCAATGTCTCAGGTGGTGACCCCAACATGATTGAGGTCTCAAATGCTGAAGATAGAGGGATCTTCTGTACTTTAATGAAAAAAAAACACATTTTTATCTCAGATTTATCTGTCAATTTATTGGAATTGAGATTATTTAAATTTATATTAAAATCAACTCAGTTTTGTCAATTTAATGTGCTTTTGACTCTTATTGCTAATTCTTCACACTACCTGATTGCCATAACTGAATGATGCCCCCTTCGTGACAGGTTATATGTTAAAGCTCTAGCTCCCAGTGTGACTGTATTTGGAGATAGGGTATATAAGGAGGTAACTAAGGTTAAATGAGGTTATAATGGTAGGGATCTAATTTGATAGGGTTGATGCTCCTAAAACAAAAATAAAAGACACCAGAGCTCTTTCTCTCTCTACCATGTAAGGACTCAGAGAGAAGACAGCCAACTGCAAGCCAGGAAGAGAGCCCTCACCAAGAACTGAGTCACCCAGCACACTGATCTTGGACTTCCCAGCCTCCAGAACTATGTGAAAAGAAATTTCTGTTAAGCCACCCAGTCTGTGGTATTATGGATGTCAGCCTTACATGATTAACACATTGGTATTAATAATCTTGACAAATATTTTCACTATCCTATTTTTATTTTAAACTTATTTTACTTATCCTTTCTCATTTCAGTTTTCTTCCACTTCTCTGGCATTTGATTTTTCTGCTGGTAGCCAATTTATTAGGATTATATATTTATACTTGTGATAAAGTATTTGGTACTACAAGTATCACTTATTAGTCTGTCAAAAATGTTGACTTACCTATTAAATCTACTTTTCTTCCCAGAATTATCTTAGCTATTTTCAAATGTATATATATGTGATTTTGGATGTTGAGAATATGATGAAACAAAAAATTATTAAGGAAGAATTGACATCTTTGTGAAATTTATTCTTCACACACAGGGACTCCCTGAAATGCTTTATGACTTTTATTAGCATTTTGGCATTGCCTATATAGAGTTTCCACACATTTCTTGCTGGGTTGTTTTAATTGTATATAAAACATTTAATTCCCTTGTATTACCAAGGTAGTTACTGTTACTATTAAGGAAATGTATTAGCATTAAATTAGAAGACTACGAAAAAATTCAGAATAGAAAAGAACATTGACGGACAGTGATTTAATCAAATGAGCCACCACCTGAGTAGGGATTAAAACCTTAATGACTTGAAAGTTAGGTAATTATATGACTCAAATTAGAGAAAAGGGCTTTGTGACCACAGAATTCCTATTACTAATTTTAACTTGGATCGAGTATCTCAATCACCATTGTCACAGATAAAAATCCAGTCATGCCCCAGCCAATATTCCCACTTATTAGAAAATTATGGAATCTGGAAAGGCAATCCCCAAAATTACTTGCAAAGTTTATTTCAAAGTTTGAATGACACAGTAATTTCCTAAGTGAGATTGGGTCATTCAGGAATTTTAAGTAAGAATGAAAGTGCTTGAGAAAGTCATAACCATATTATTTTATACTTAATAAATAAACTTGTTGTTCAGGTAGCTGTAGACCATGAACTTATAATAAATAATCTTTTAAGATTTCTTTCACAAAATACATGAAATAGCCTCACATCACACAGTTATACCCTAAACATTACTTAGAAAGAAAGCTGAAACTTCAATATGACTGTGAGGAAATGATATAAATCAATGGGTTCTGGTGCCATACACCCATTGGCATCTGCCTTACCCCTGCCTACCACAGAGTTTTAACACAAGTAAAGGTGGACCAAGAAAAATGTCCAACACTGAGATTCAGTTAAAGCTATCACTAGAAAGATTAAAACCATTCTAAATCTGAAAATATTAGAAATAATAACAAGGCAAATGAAAGCAATTATAGACATGCTTAAAACAATATCATAGAAAGTATCAGCAAATAAATAGAAAATTTCAGCAAAGAAGTAAAAGATGCATCTCAAAATTGCTGAAAGAGCAAATTTAAACATTCTCACTACAAACAAGATGAAGTAATGAATATGTAAATTAACTTGATTTAATCTTTGTATGATGTATGCGTATATCAAAACATCACATTGTACCCCATAAACATATACAATTATTAGGTTTTTAAAATAACATTCAAAAGCATGTAAACATTAAAAAATAAAAGACATAAAGAAGATCCAATAAAAATTTTAAAACTGAAAAAATACAATAACTCAAGTATAAAAACTCAAAGAATAGGCTTAATGGTAATATGATATGAAAGGGAAAGAGAAAAGAATAAGTGAACTGGATGGCATAACAATAGAAATTTTCCAATCTGAACAATAGAAAATAGACTGAAAAAAAAAATGGACAGTGCCTTAGGAGCCTGTGGAACTGTAACAAAAGACCTAACATTTGGGTCCAGAAAGGAGAGGATAGAGAGGGCAGGCTGACATAAGTCTCAAAGGAATAATGGCTAAAACTTTCGAAATTCGGCAAAAGATTTAAACCTACTGATTCCAGAAGCTGAGTGAGCCTTGAAAAGAATAAACACAATGAAACACACATTGAATTGTCATAGTCAAACAACTGAAAAGTAAAGAAAAGTATTGAAAGCTGTAGAACAGAAGAGACGCCAAGTGCTAAAAGAAGAGAATTGTCCCCCACAACACCAAAATCATTGAAAACATCCTTCAGAAATGAAAAAGAGTCAAGACATCCTCAGATGAAGGTAAGCTAAGAGAATTTGTCACCAACAGATGTATACTAAAGACTGGCTAAAGGAAATTCTCTGGACAGAAAAGAGATGGGATTAAAAGAAAGAACCTTAGAACATCAGGAAGGGAAGAGAACACTATGAACAAAAATGTGAGTAAACATATATAGTTCCTTTCTCCTTTGCATGTTCTAAATTATATTTGATAGTGGAAGCAAACATTATAATACTTCCCGGGATGTATAAGGAAATTTGTGAAGGAAATACTGAAGACAGTTATAACCAGGGAGGGTAAAGGGATGTAAAAGGTAGTAAGGTTTTTATACTTCACTTGAACTGATAAAATGATAACACTGGTGGACTGTGATAAGTTATGTATGTATATGCAATATAATACCTAGAACAATAACCAAAATATCTATGCAAAGAGAAATATTTTAAAAATCACAAATAAATCATAATGGAATTTTAAGAAATATTCAGTTATCCCACAGAAAGGCAAGGCAGAAGAACACTTAAAACAGAGAGACTTAAACAGAGAAAGAAATGGTCACCTTAAGCTACAACATATCAATAATTACATAAAATATAGATGGTCTAAATATCCTAATTAAAGGAGATAGATTGGCAGAGTGAATTAAATAGCTTTTTAATTATATACTGCCTACAAGAAACTCACTTCAAATATAACAATACAGCAAGTTAAAAGTAGAAGGATAGAAAAAGATATATCATGCAAACATTAATTATAGAAAAGCAGGAACAGCTGTATTAATACACTTTGGAACAAAGAAAATTATCAAAGACCGAAAGGGATATTATATAATGATAAAGATTAATCCATCTAGAAGACTTAGCAATCCTAAAGGCATCAATCAACAGAGATGCAAAATATGTCAAGAAATTCTTAGAACTGAAAGGAGAAATACACAGATCCACAATTATAGTTGAAAATTTCAATGCCTTCCTATTAACAATTATTGAAACACGTGGAAAGAAATTTGAGAAGGATATAAAATAACTGAATACCACCATCAATCAACAGTACGTAATTATCATTTATAAGACACTGGATATTATATTCAATAAAATCTAAACACATTTCTTTTTAAGTATCCATGGAACTTATAACACTATCGGTTATAACCTAGCCACACACACACACACACACACACACAGGCACACACACTTCACCAAATTTATAAGTATTAAAAGTACACAGTGTGCTCATCTACCACATGGATGCAAACTCGAAATCTATAACAGAAAGATAACAGGAAAATCTCTAAACAGTTGGAAATGAAACAATAAATTTCTAAATAATCCCTGGGTCAACGAAGAACTCTCATGGTAAATAAAAAATTACATCAATCACAATTAAAATACAATCAATATATTAAAATGTATGAGACAAACTCAACAATCAACACACAGCCCAATTACAAATGGGCAAAATAGACATTTCTCCAGAGAACATACATAGATGGCCAAAAAGCGTATGAGAATATACTGAATGTCACTAATCATTAGGGAAATCAAAATCAAAACCAAAATGAGATATCTTTTCACACCCATTAGAATAGCTATTATGAAACAAACAGAAAATAACAAGTGTTGAAGAGGATATGAAGAAATTGGAACCTTTGTGCATTGCTAGTGGGAATGTAAAATGGTGTAGCTACTGTGGAAAATGGTATGGGTATTCCTCAAAATATTAAACATAGAATTATAATATGATACAACAATTCCATTTCTGGGCATATGTACAAAAGAATGGAAAGCAAGGACTCTAACAGATATGTGCACACCCATGTTCACAGCAGCATTATTCACAAGAGCCAAAATGTGGAAGCAACTCTAGTGTCCACTGACAGATGAATGGATACACAAAATGTGGTATATACAGTGGGGTAGTGTTCATACTTAAAAAGGTGGAAAATTCTGATGCTGCAACATGGATGAACCTTAAAGACGTGCTAAGTGAAATAAGCCAGTCACAAAAGGGCAAATATTGTATGATTCCATTTTTGTGAGGTAACTACAATCCTCAAATTCATGGAGCTGCAAAGTAGAATGGTAGTGTCCAGGGTTTGGGAGGAGGGAGAATGGGGAGTTAGTTAACAGGTATGTAATTTCAGTTTAAGAAGATGAAAATTTTCTGGAGATGGATGATGGTAATAGTTTCAGAAAACATGTATGTGGATGTAGTTAATGCCACAGAATTGTGCACTTAAAAATTGTTAAAATGGTAAATTTAGGTTACATATATTTTATTATAATAAAAAATTGTGGAACATAGTTAAAACACTTCTAAGAGGGATATTTAGAGTAGTAAATGTATACATTAGAAAAGAGTCTCTCAGGGCCCGGTGTGGTGGCTCATGCCTGTAATCCTAGTACTTTGGGAGTGAGTCTGAGGCAGTCGGATCGCCTGAGGTCAGGACTTCAAGTCCAGCCTAGCCAACCTGGTGAAACCCTGTCTCTACTAACAATACAAAAAAAATTTAGCCAGGCATGGTGGCTGGTACCTGTAATCCCAGCTACTCAGGAGGCTGAGGCAGGAGAGTTGTTGAAACCAGGGAGGTGAGTTGCAGTGAGCCGAGATCATGCCATTGCACTACAGCCTGGGCGACTCTGTCTCAAAAAAAAAAAAAAAAAAGAGTCTCTAATCAGTAATCTAAGGGTCTAGCTTAAGAATCTAAAAACAGAAGAAGCAAAATAACATTGCAAGCATGTGGAGGAAATAATAAACATAATACCAGAAATCAATGAAATTGAAAAAGAAAACAGTAGAAACACTCAATGAAACATAGAATTGTCCTTCAAAATGATCGATATAATTGACAAACTTCTACCAAGATTAACACAGAAGAAAAGATTCAAATCACCAATATCAGGAATGAAATATAGTATGTCACTACAGACTCTCTTGGACATAGTTTGAGACATAAGTCTGATACATATCTAATCATTAAGGAGGCACTGGGATTCAGATGCCTTGGTACACAAGGACTCTTGTTGAAAACTGTTTCAGGTCAAAACTGTTTTTTGGTCATTTGTCATGTGACAATGCATCTTTCATCCCAGAACAAACCAACCTGATTAAACCATTATGTGGAGTGCATTACACAGCAAGCTTAGTTTGTTTCATTCCATTGAGATCATGTATTTAAGTCATAATAAGAAACAGAATGAGAGCATGTGTTTCCTTATATATTTTTCATTATGTCATGAACATTTTTACATGATTGCTACTGTATAATGGCTCCATCTGAGAAAAATAATCAGCCACTTCTACATCCCAAATGATGTTATTGTTGTCACTGGGTGTGAATGAAGGAAGGTTACCTCCTGGAAGAAAGAAATGACAAGGTTATGTCTATGCAGCATGACTGTCGATGAACCTTTTTATCTTCCTCCTAACAAGATAGCTGGGGGCTGGATGATTGACAAGGTCACATATTTTCCAGTCCTGCTCAGACTTTTCAAACTCAAAGTAGAAAATGCTCACTTTCAGAATGCTGAAAATCAGAGTGGGTGATATCTGATTGTTACTTGATGTTGTAGAAAGTGGATACTTTTTTAGACACCACTCTTACTGTTTGTCTCCAAGTTCTGAACATTTTACTGACTGACTTATAAAAAGAATACATTATATAACTGGGCCCTGGAGAGGGAGGAAGTAGTCTGTACTGATTTTTGGCCACAAGTTCCACTAAAACATCAGGGAACATTATCCTATAAGCTATTTAAAGAAATAGTGATTAATGTAATTATATAGAATAATATTTCTCAAACTTTTGGTAACTTTTAGTCACCAATTTCAAGTATGTTTAACAAAAGATTCATTTGCCTGGTTTATTATTTTATTTCCAGCTTTATTAAGGTTTAATTGATAAATAAAAATTATATATTTATGATATAAAATGAAATGTTTTGATATCTGCATATATTATACAATAATTAAATCAAGCTACTTAACATATCCTTCACCCCTCACACTTATTTTTTTATGGTGAAAACATTTAAGATCTACTCTTTTAGCAATTTACAAGTACATATTGCATTATTACTGACTATAGTCACAGTGCCGTCCAACGGTGACAGAAGTCCAACACTTATTCTGCAATAAGTGTCCAAAACTTATTCCTCCTATTTAACTGAAACTTTTTACTCTTTGACCAACATCTTCCCATCTCCCCCTCACTGTACCTGGTAGCTACCATTTTACTCTTTCCTTCTATGTGTTCAACTTGTTTAGATTTTACATATAAGGAAGATCATGCAGTATTTGTCTTCCTGTGCCTGGCTTATTTCACTTAGCATGAGACCCTCCAAGTTCATCCATGTTGTCATAATTGACAGGATTTTCTTCTTTTAAAGGCTAAGTAGCATTCGTGTGTGTGTGTGTGTGTGTGTGTGTGTGTGTGTGTGTGTGTGTGTCTGTGAATGTGTGGGCACAGAAACCTCAGATTTTCTTTATCCTTTCATCCACTGATGGACACTTAGGTTGATTCCAGACCTCAAAAACACAGGCAGCAAAAGCAAAACTAAACAAAGGGTATAGCATCAAATTAAAAAGCTTCTGCACAGCCGAAGAAATGAGTAACAGTGAAGACGCAGTATGCAGAATGGGAGAAAGTATTTGCAAACCATATATCTGATCATGAGTTAATATCCAAAATACACAAGGAACTCAAACAATTCAATAGAAAGAAAACAAAGAACCCGGTTTAAAAATGGGCAAAGAACCCGAATAGACATTTCTTAAAAGAAGACATACAAATGGCCAACAAGTATAAGAAAAAATGTTCAGCATCACTAATCATCAGGGATATGCAAATTAAAAACACGATATGATATTACCTTACACCTGTTAGAATGGCTAAGTCACATGATAAATTGGTCCAGTCATTTTGGAAAATAATATGGAGATTCCTCAAAAAATTAAAAACAGAACTACCATACGATCCAGCAATCCCAATTCTGGGTATATATCCAAAGGAAATGAAATTAGTATGTTAAAGATTATATCTGTACTCCCACGTTCATTGATGTATTCTTTTTAATCAATTTTCTCATTAAATTAGAACATTCTAATTTACAACTATAGTTATGAGGAAGGACAATAGTGTTCAGTGTCTCTATTAGTTGATTATAGAGATTCAGATTAAAATAGGCCCAAAATGTATAGAAAGATTTTTTTTCAGAGACCACTTGACACTATAATGTCATCTCAAAAGCTGAAAAGTAAAATGTCTGAAGATGAAACATAATAGTGAATGGGTCTCTATCCACTCCTTGTTTTAAACATCTCTGAAAAGCTTCCCTTCAGATTTTGAGTAAACATGCCTTATAATATATACCAACAATTTTATTCTCCAGCAGGTAAAAAATTTTTTTAAGAAACCACATTAGGTATTGCAAAAGAGTGAAACTCTCAGACATCAATCCATCTATATGTGGTTTATTTTTCTCATGAAAACTTAATACCATATCCTTAGCCTGAAAAAATCTATAGTTTAGCACCAGTATCATAGATTCAGTCTGTGCTAGGTCCTGCTCATATTGATGAGAAGCAAGGTGTAGCTAAGTATCCTAAAATCTCAGAAATGATCTGGCATTATCAGAAACGTTTTATTTAATAGCTCGTTTTACTTACTTAGGCACCTCTATAATCAGTTCTTACATATAGAAAAGCATTTATTCACATAGCACCTTGAGACATATGCACTATTCAATCATATTAACAATTATCTTCTTTTCTTCTGACTATGAATTGAGATTAGGAGGAGGCTGTAGGCTGCAGAGCCTGGGTTTGAACCCCCTCTCCTTCACTTACTTGCTGTGTGACTGTGGACAACTCTCAGTTTCTACATTGCTAAGCCGAAGATCTTACCAGAGAGTAAAAATTGCATAGGTCATTATAGGAATTCAGTTAGTTCATACAACTGAATGAACCAGTGCTTGATACATAAAAAATGTTCAGTACATGTTATCCATTGTTATAGATGAATAACACAAAGACTAAGAAGTTACTGAAATATCAATGATTTTATCTAATTGTGAAGTGAAGCATATGTAGTGCATGTGGTTTTAATTGCTCTTCTAAATAATTATGCTTTATTAATAAGAACTCTTCTTGATGCAAATTGAAAGAAAATAATCCTGTAACTTGCTTAATTAGAAAAAAGAATGCATTGTCTTAAACAAACTGAAATCCTGGAGGAGATTTTGCGTTAAACCTGTTTGAATTAAAAATCAGAAAATGTTATCAATAATAAATCTCTCTCTTTCTTTCTGTCTCCTTCCCTCTCTTTCTTTCCAATCTCTTGATTCTGCTTTTTCCTGATTTAACTTTATTCTCAGGAAAAATAGCCTTGAGCCCCTCTTTGCATATAGTTCTTAAAAAAAAAGAAAAGGAGACTTTCCATTTCAGAACTTCTATATAAATCCTCATGAAAAATAAATACATGAAAAAAATCAGTCTCTATAGTTAATTTTTGTTTACGAAAAAAAAAAATCAGTCTCTATAGTCAATTGTCCCTTCCAACCTATCCTCTAGAAACATTGTTCCTCATCCCTGGATGAAATCTCAGGCATGTTCTGTATCTCTTAGATAGTAGCAAATAGTTTTATTTCCCAGTGTGAAAAATTCAGGCTTATATGAAGGCTTCAATGTTTCATTTACTTCAAAGTTTCTTCCGCTTCCTTGCGTGGCTCTTCTTCAGAATGAAAATTCTGCAACAGTAAAATGCAGATGATATTGGTTCCCTCACCCATTTTCTCTTTTTCTTCTTGTCCTCCTTTTCCAGTGCTGGAATGGATGCTCTAAGTGTTGGAGTGGGGAGCCAAGAGAGGCAAGAGACAGAAAAGGTTTGCCTGGAGTACACGAGTTGTCCCCTGGCCAAACATATATTATTTCCAGGTTGGTTCTTGGGTTCTGAGAGGCATCCCAGGACTCTCTGCAGAGTTTACTCACCACGTCACATAGTGCTCTTGATTGGAAATCCTTTAAGACACTCAAGTTCAGTTGTCTTCTACTGGATCTACATCTGGCCTCACATTGTGCCCTCAAACTCTGTAAGTCCAGGCTACCTCTAGATCTACAGCTTTCTTGGCTGGAGTTGGAAATGAGACTGCCCGAGGGCAGCCTGAACTGGCCTTTGTGCTCTTATCTGACTTGGTCAGGCCTCCCCACAGCCCTAGTCCAGTGCTGCCTGACCTTGGGTAGGTAGACTTTTCCAGTTCAGGAGTTGTCTTTGAAGGTGTGTTTGGCTCTTCCATAAAGTCCTTTTTGTACTTAGCTTTGTCAGTTGCATTGGTAATATTTCGGCCTTCAATTTTATTGTTTTATTTCTGACATTGTTCAGAATCTGATAGGGGAGAGGGGTTCTCTTTTTGGATAGGCTGAAGAATCTCAGTGGTCTAGATCACCACACTAAGAAACAGTCAATTGAGAAAAATAGAGAATGAAATGGGAGATGGTATAGGACATGGCCTTTGCCTTTAAATGTTTAATCTAATTAGGGAATGAAGCAATAAATTATGAACAATTCAGTGTACTGAAAATAATAAGGGCCATATTTATTGAGTATTAACTATGTTTCAGGCTTCAGATATGTTTTCACTTAATCTTCACAGAAACCCTCATTTGGAGACTATTACCATCTCCATTTTACAGATCGAGGCTAAAAGAATTCCAACAGTATGTCTCAAATTAGAAAGAGTCAGAGCTTATATCTGAAACCAGATCTGTCTGATCCCAACTTCTTAATCAGCAAGCACCCTTTAAGGCTTCACTTTGACTTTTAGAAGCTTAGAGTCTAACAGAGAGCCTGACATGCAAATCTTCCATGTTAAAGTAGCAAAAGGAGAAAGATATTACTTCTATCGAGTGCTTTGATATAGCAAATATTATGTTAGAAGTAAGGCCTTTCTTCACATGCTGACATCACCTGGCAACGGCAGAACATCCTAGGTATAAATCCTTGCCTCCAGCACCTAACCAATTCAGACATTCTCCACTTCACTTATGTATACTGAATACCTGCGTGCCCTGGCCAAACTCCAGTGCATTTTCAATATGTTCTCAAATGTACGCAAACTCTACTCAGAATCAGAAAATCCCACAATTTCTGAGCTTTCAAAACTTTTATTTTTACTGTACTTTCTTAATATGCTTAAATAGGACACTTTAAATTTCATGAAAATAATAAGTAACATTAGTTTTCTATTTTTATTTTCCAGATGATTTTATACACATCTGTTTTTTTGATACCTTTAACAATGTCATGGCATATATTATTGTTATCATCATTAGAAGTGTTAAGTAACCTAAGACTCAAAGTTTTAAACAGGTAGTTTATAGCTAAGTTATACACAGATTGCAGCTGGGTGGACTCTCTTCTGATTGCAAATTCTATGCTGTTTCTATTCTACCTCAGTGACTCAGATAACTGCCAGCAATCGTTCTATCTTTTCCTCGATGAGTTCCTATAGGATGATAAATATCTTCACAAAGGCTAGAAACAAAACATATATCAGACACTGTGGGAAAGCACGAGTGCATTTTTAGAAGTATTGTTTTTTATCATGAAAAGCTGGTACAACAGGTAATTTTTTGAAATATTAAATTGTGTTTTGGTTTTCCAGCTATAACAATGAAAAAAGAATGAGGAGCATTTCTGCTTTATACTTTGTATTTTCCTCCTCTCATTCTAAACAGGCAAGAGAACTTTGCATTCCCTTCCCTTTGATCTAATTGCTGAGCCAAAGCAAAATAACCAGAAGAAAATCACTTTTGATGGCCTTTGTGGAGGCTTAAATTTATGGAGGATATCATGAGAGGGAGGGAAAAGAAGTTATCATCCAGAACAAAGAGAAATAGATAAAAGCAGTGAAATTTTGGGGTATACCACACGATTTAAAGGGGATGACAATCTGCTAATTTATGGAATATTTGACATGTGAAGTTGGCCCCACTGTCAATACCCATGGGTGCAGGAAGGACCCCCACACCCTCCAAAAGAGAATGACTATTTGGTAAATCTCAGGAGGCTGGACCCTAGACATTGGGGCTGGAAAGCAGATTGAGATTCAGATGGCAGAGCCTGGTATAAAAGCTCCAGAACCACAGGACTTTGAAGTTCAGTGTAGGATAAATGACGGGTTTACCAGCTCTTCTAGAATGTTCTTACGGCAGGAGAGGCCTATGTAAGCATATAGTTTTACAGGAGGCTTCATCACCATCTTTGAATGAAGGCAGGGGCAGAAAGAGGGTTCTCAAAAATTAATTTTCTGAACAGCTATTATCTGGAAACGATGTTATATTTAATTGTATTTTAAAACAATACATTATATATATATATATGTATACATGTGTGTGCATGGGTTGAAGTTGAATAGATAAAATGAACTTTCAAATTGCAGATGCTTTCAGGGGGCTCATAATACCATTTTCTTTCTTTGTAGGCGTGAATTTTTTCATAAGAAAACATTTTTAAAAGACAGTAAAGTAAGGTAACAATTCTTGTACCTCTATTGTATAGACAAAGGTTCATCCTGATCATGCTAGAAGGGTCTAAAATGTACAAGACAAAGGGAGTAGCTAAGTAGTGATACCCACAATGGGCTTAGAACAGACAACTGACAAAATATGTGACATGCATTTTCCATCCTTCAGCAAGATTCTCCAACTATTTTTGACATAAACAAAGTCATCAGAAATCAAAATATTCCAATTCAGTCATCGTCACACAGAAATAGACCACATATATCATACTTTTGTGGGGCTAGATTAATAATTTGAAGCAATAGCCATATCTTTTATTAGAAATAAAGTTATTGCCCAATATTTGATTCTACAATCCTCTTGCAAAAACCTAAGTGAAACATTTCTGCTTGCTTTGATTCCTGGAAAATATCTACTAGGAATAGAGATGGGATTTAACTAGAATCCCTGATCCACTTAAGCTGTTAGATGCAGTTAATCCTGCTAGCTTTGGTCTACAAGACTGGAAGAAGATAAAATAAAACCTGGCTTGGATCCTCCCCAGGGTGTGGGGGCTGGACTTCATTTCCAAACTCAGAAAAAAGCCTTGGAATCCAACATTTGCCTCCAGCAGCAGTCCTGATGCCCCAAGTCTTCTCCCCATCTGTTGCTGGCTCTCTGGGGTGCCACTGTCAGATGTCCAGGGCTCCAGGGTGCTCAGATTTTCGCTTTTTCTAGAGTCCAAGGGAGGTCAGCTTCACCAGTGCTCCTGAGTTCTAATTCTGCCATAGGACCTGCAGCTTGAGCAGGCTGCAGATAAGAGAGGTAAGGGACAGGAAAGGTTTGCCTGGAGTACACGAGGTGTCCCGTGGCCAAACACATACTATTTCTGGTTTGGTTCTTGGGTTCTGAGAGGCATCCCAGGACTCTCTCTGGAGACTTTACTCACCACTTCAGATGGTGCTCTTAATTGGAAATCCTTTAAAACACTCAAGTTCAGTTGTTTTCTACAGGATCTACATCTGGCCTCACATGGTGCCCCCAAACTCTGGAAGTCCAGGCCACCTCTAGCACAGCTGTCTTGGCTGGGGTTGGAAATGAGACTGCCGGAGGGCAACCTGAGCTAGCCTTGTGCTCTTATCTGACTTGGTAAGTCAGCCAACAAGGCTCCTTCTTCACAATGAGATGTGTAACACTATGATACCCTAAAGGAAGGAAAGGCCAGCTACGGGAAGCTAATACACCACCCCAGAGAGGCCTGGAGCAGCCTCACAGAACGCCGGCTCTCTAAGCAGAGGCTGCTCCCCAGAGAAGGATGTGCTCCCTTGAGCTAATCTCCATGAGCTAATCTCCATGAGCTCCCAATGGAAGCTATAGAAGCTATTGGAAGCTAATGGACATTTGAAATTAGCTTCTATGGCGCACAAACTACCACCCAGCTATTGGCGACACTTCTAGATCTTTGGGGGTACCCAACTATACTTACATATAACTGTACCCATAGCCAACAGCTTCTACTTTGGAACTGTTGCCAATATGAAGGCTCCTGGGAGTTCTCGTTTTTCAGGGCAGAGGATAGCACATCAAAACCTGAGATGGGCTGGGCGCGGTGGCTCACGCCTATAATCCCAGCACTTTGGGAGAGGGAGGCGGGCGGATCACGAGGTCAAGAGATCGAGACCATCCTGGCCAACATGGTGAAACCCCGTCTCTACTAAAAATACAAAAAAATTAGCTGGGTGTGGTGGTGCGTGCCTGTAGTCCCAGCTACTTGGGAGGCTGACGCAGGAGAATTGCTTGAACCCGGGAGGCGGAGGTTGCAGTGAGTCGAGGTTGCGCCACTGCACTCCAGCCTGGTGCCTGGTGACAGAGTTGAGACTCTGTCACAAAATACAAAACAAAACAAAAAAAACCCTGAGATGACACCAAGGCCTCCCAAAGGTCTTCTAAGTGATGAGGGGAAGAAAATGTTTAAACTGCTCTTTATATTCATTTTTATAGAATAGCCTAAAACTTATGCTTTAACCATATATATGATTGGCAGTGGCTTCTTGACTTGGGCCATGTGTCACTTAAGGCATAAGTTGTATCTGGAGGGAGAATATAAATTCCACAACTCAAAGGGGTTGACAGCTGCCTACTCACGTCTGTTCAAACTCAGTGCATCATAGAGCAGTTCTCACAGGCTTTGTTTTGTGGATTTATGGATTTTGTATCATAAAGAGTAAAATATTTATAATACTAGAATGTTATAATACTGATACAAGGTGGAATCATATAAATCTATTTTATGTGCTGTTTTTATTTTTGTTTTGTTCAACACAGATCCCTTGTTGTCTTTTGGCAAAGAAATAAAAGAGTAACATTTTTCTTATACTAAATGACAAGAGTTCCAAATTTCCTGACCTTTTCTGTAATGACGAGTAGCTATCAATACACTACCATCTAACAGAGATCTTCAGAAAAGATAAAGACTCTTATTGCCTCTTTTTAAGGTAAAGGTGACATTCTAATAATGAGCGAGAAATTAACTATTAGCTTTGGTTTTAATCCTGCAATGGTAAAAGAATGTTAAAAATGGATGTTTGGAAATGTTTGCATCATTGTCAAAAATGATATGTCTCATTTCTTCTATTTAAATTTTTCATATCTTAGATTAAAATAAAATTGAGATAGAATTCTCTAACCTATCTTAAGATCTTCTAAATAAAGAATTTCAGCAGATTTCAAGGCCATTCAATGAAAGTATTAATATGAAATCCCTTCTGATTCATTCACCAAAAATCTGATCCCACAAGTTATACATATATCAAAACATCACACTGTATTCCCAAAATATATGTAGTTCCTATCTGTCAATTAAAAAGTGAGTAAAACTTCAATAAATATTTTTAAATTCTGATTTTGACATCAGGGAGGATGGAATTTATTAAATTTTAACAATACAAATGAACAAGAAATGTTGTCAGTAAGATTAAGAAATTAATATCATGATTTAGAAAGTGTAGATAGTGATGTATCTCTTGGGTGCACAGATCTCTTGAGAAGTATTTTGTAGGTATTACATTCATCAAAACCGAGTATCAAAATACAATGAGTAGAAGCAGACCTTCAGTTCTGCGTCAGAAAGCATTAAACCAAGATTTCGTTTAAATGATAGTCCACCACATTACAATGTTAACAATAAAAACTTAGTAAGATTTTGAATACAGATCTTTATTTGGTTAATACATATAATTGAAGTACTTCACCAATCTGAATTCATGTTTGTTATATTCTTTGTAAAAATGTATATTTTGGTGAATGGTTTGTACTGTGCATAATACTTAGTGCTGTATTAACTTATATATGTTTGTGTTTATATGTGTATCCATCCATCTATCTAGAATTTTTTCAACGTGCAGGGTTTTGCTCGGATCACACATGAATTCCAGAACAACTAGCCATAGCTTTTGAACTGCAGCTTGAAACTAGAGCTCTGAGGATGGCTCATTTCTGTGTCCCCTAGTATTAAGCACAAGGTTTGGCTATCCTCAATAAATGTTTGATAAATAAATGTAAATTTCGACATGGTTAGAGGTTGGAATTGTTCTCATAAGAAAATAAGCATCCATGAGTTCTTTCAAAAGGCTTTAATCCATACATATATGCAAAGAGCAGTGAAATGAAATCACAAAATATATATGCTTTTGAAAAAATTCTGTTCATGTGAAAAGGTGCCTGATGTCTCTGTGATTCGCCACTAGATGGCAATCGCTCTACATTACTCTCCATGTTCTTGCTTCTTAGGGATCCTTCTCGATTGGTCCTGAAGGTGCCACCTGGAATGATTATCTCTGCAGATACTTGCCAAAAACAAGGCATATCTGCTCTAGGAACTCTAAGATTGATATTAATAATGAAAATGCATTTCTGTGCTTGTTTCTTGTTGCATAAGTCTAAGACTATTCCAAGTTATCCACCAATTTGATTACCTTGGAGCTGTAAATTACTACAGCGAAATCAATAAAGAATTTATTTTAAGTCATAGGAGTCCATAAAGGTCTGCATATGGAAAATTCAAGATAATTGCAGTGCTTTTATGGAGCATTCCAATTTCTCCCCTCTCCCCTCCTTCTCCCTGACCTTTGGAACGTGAGCACAGCTACAAATACCAAGATGACAGGAGTGAGAGTTCTGCTCCTGCCTCTCTCTCTCTGGCTGTTTTTGTGTATTCACAAATAAACCACCTAACTGTGACTGAGAACTGTCCAGTTGCTCATTCATGGAACAGATCTACTAAGAGAACCTGCAAAATGCATGAGATTTTAGAAAGAAAATGACAGAATTAGAAATAGGGGAATGCCTAGACAGCAGGAAAATTTTAGCTCAATTCTCTTTAGCTCAATACCTGGGGAAATGGTACTGTATAATTTTCTTCTGTAGGAAGAAATTATGATTCAGTTGTTTCCTGGGCCGTTTTGTTTGAATTTATTCATTAGCCATACCAGGGTAGTAGAAAGAAACTATGCAAAATCCAGGAGTTGCAGTGGTTACACTCTAGCTGGGTCTAAAGCCCTCACAGATGAGACCTAGATTTCTTTGTTTTCTAGATGACTAGATGACCCAAACATTGAGGAAAGCAAGAGGTCACATTGAATTACAAATTCATATATACATATATATCTGCACAAGATTTTTTTTTCTTTTTGTTTCTCAAGTACTTTCGGCAAACATAGCTCTGATGGGCTCAGAAATTTAATTTTACTTCAGCATCTTCTTATGTCATGAAAACTGCCTCCTGTCACTCTCCTCTAATTTTAAGATAATTCTAAGGACAATATTGGGGGTGGAGGGGGAAGAGAGAGAGAGAGTGAGAGAGCACACATTAGAATGCAGATACCCTGAGTATTTCTTTTTGAAATTAAACAAATATTACAGATGAAGAAACAAAATGCCACATTTATTCAAGGCCACATTTGGCTCTCTTGTGATGGAAAATAACCCAAGTGACTAATCTCCCTCATGTGTTCTGCATTTATTTAACTTAAATCCCATCTCAATCTTGTTCTAATTGATTTCTTCCAGAGAGAACTCTAAAGGATTATTTTGGGATTGAATCTTCTCTTGACTATCTACAACCGATTGTTGTTTCAAATTATTTTAAAAACTGACCAAATCAATGTGATATCTCCAGAAAGGCATTTATTCGTTCAACAATTCAACAGGCTCATATAGACTGCCTAGCTGTTGTGTCTCACAGAACAGTATCCAGAGCTGGAAGGTAAAAATGTGGCAAGGGGTTTTCTAGTATATCACATTTCTTTTTTTTTTTTAAGAGAGAATAATCTTTTCAGGTACCTCCTAGCTTATTTTTCTCGCATCTTTTTGGCCACAAGTAGGCTTTATCCTCCTCTGGACCAACCACTGGGAAAAGTATATAGGGTTTCCTTATTCTCTTAGCCCAATCAAAAGCATTCTCCAGATCTGGGCATAATGTCACCTAAACACACCTGGAGATCTGCTGGCCAGGAAGAAACAGAAGGGTAGTGAGAAGAGAGAATTGAAGCTGAGTAGTCAGGGAACCCTGTCACCTACAATTAGCTTTGTATGTGTTTTGGAGTGCACTTTAATATGGCAACACAGAATTCCATGGGAAAAGTAAAAGATAAGTTTGACAGTAAGCAGAATCTAGATTGAGGAGGGTGTCCTTGAATTAGTATGTTCTTAGTAGGCAGTGAAGATTTTGCAAATGGCTTTTATGTAATGAGTTTGGTGATGTTTCCTAAGTCTAATATCTACAACTTGAAAAGAAGAGTAACCAATGAGTGTCTCACTGTGCCCTGAGAAAACCGGGGTGATTCCTATTCTGTATGTTCAGAAGATACTATTTACAGCAGTGGATGGGGATGGCAGGAAGAGAGTAGGTCATATTTAATGGATGAGTGGATGGGGGAGGCTAAGTCTATTGAACAAATTGGTTGGAGAGGTGAAGGTGTCTGTAGCACTGGAATGGTAGTGATTTATTTCTCTGTAGTTCTTAGCAATGCAGTACTTTGAAGTTCTGTTTAATTTCTGCCTACTTGGGGAAGGAAGGAGATCACCAGGGGAAGGATAAGGGTAAGAGAGTCTGCATGTGTGGTTGAAGGGGGGAAGGCTTGTCTGCAGCCTAGAATATGAGAAGAGCCAGGTTTCTGCTGCACTTTATAGGGGAATAACTGACAAATGGTTGTGGTGGAACACAACCTGTGGACAGTACAGAATAAAACTCTTTAGGAGAGAGGTTGGTAGTTTAAAGAACTAGCCAGCTAAGTGTTTTTGTTGCCCTAAATGAGGCAGAATTGGAATGGAAAGGTTCAAATGCATCTGAAATGGGGGAAGGTAGAAAAGGTCCCAAAAAGTACTCATTCTCAGCAAGCTGACACAAGAACAGAAAATCAAACACCATGTGTTCTCACTCATAGGTGGGTGTTGAACAATGAGAACACATGGACACAGGGAGG
>CAUYLG010064251.1:0-10571 GCA_963573385.1 Cacajao melanocephalus | reverse complement strand
ATCTCATGCCAGTTAGAATGGCAATCATTAAAAAATCTGGAGACAACAGATGCTGGAGAGGATGTGGAGAAATAGGAATACTTTTACACTGTTGGTGGGAGTGTAAATTAGTTCAACCATTGTGGAAGACAGTGTGGTGATTCCTCAAGGACCTAGAAGTCGAAATTCCATTTGACCCAGCAATCCCATTACTGGGTATATATCCAAAGGATTAAAAATCATTCCATTATAAAGACACATGCACACATATGTTCATTTTGGCACTGCTTACAATAGCAAAGACCTGGAACCAACACAAATGCCCATCAATAACAGACTGGACAAGGAAAATGTGACACATATACACCATGGAATACTATGTAGCCATAAAAAACAATGAGTTTGTGTCCTTTGTTAGGACATGGATGAATCTGGAAACCATCATTCTCAGCAAACTGACACAAGAACAAAAAATCAAACACCACATGTTCTCACTCATAGGTGGGTGTCAAACAATGAGAACACATGGACACAGGGAGGGGAGCATCACCCACTGTGGTCTGTTGGCGGGGCTAGGGGAGGGACAGCAGAAAGTGGGGAGGTTGGGGAGGGATAACATAGGGAGAAATGCCAGATATAGGTGACGGGGGATGGAGGCAGCAAACCACATTGCCATATATGTACCTATGCAACAGTCCTGCATGATCTGCACATGTACCCCAGAACCTAAAGTACAATTTAAAAATTATATATATATATAAAGAAATTTAATATCAGGTTAAATAGATGAATAAACAAATCTAAAGGGAAAAAAAGCTCATCGCAGCCTGAGAGCTCAGTAGTTTTGTACAATTACTAACCTCAGTGAGATATAATAGCTTCTGCAGAATGCCTCTGATTCTGGCTGAAAGAACTGTATGAGTCCAAGCCAAGAACCCTGCTGTCTGCAGGATGAAAGAGACATTGGAAGAGTTCCCACAGCACTATGAGGTGGGTGCAGAGGGTTTGGTGGAGGGGTTACAGCCCAGAGTTATATAGAAACAGGAGCATCAGCAGCAAAGGACAGGGGAAATCCTGTTAGAAGCAGACAACCCCCACCTCCACACCCCACTCCCTTTAGTGGAATAAAATTTATCTTGTCATACCTTAAAAAAAAAAAAGATTTATTTAAGTTTGAATATGATATGAAAGGAATCTTCTTTTTTTTCAATTATCTAATTTTTATTATACTTTAATTTCTGGAATATATGTGCAGAATTATGCAGCCAACAAACATACGAAAAAATGCTCATCATCATTGGTCATTAGAGAAATACAAATAGAAATCACAGTGAGATACCATCACTCAGGAAACAATAGATGCTGGAGAGGATGTGGAGAAATTGCATTGTTTTACATTGTTGGTGGGAGTGTAAATTAGTTCAACCATTGTGGAAGACAGTGTGGCGATTCCTCAAGGTTCTAGAACTAGGAATCTTTCTTTTAAAAACACAACAAAAAATCACTGCAATCACACGTGTTGTCATTTTCTTTCCTACCTTGTTTTTAAGTTATACAGCTGAGGCAACATTCCTGCTAAAAAAAAATCAGACCTCAGAATCTGGCACACCTGTGTTTGAATACTGGAACTTCCACCTACCAGCTGTGTGATCCAGGGAAAGTTGTCTAACAGGTCTAAGCCTCAGTTTTCCCACCTGAAAAATAGAGAGGAAAAGAATTGGCATTGTTGTGAACATTAAATATGTTAATCACTTGGTGACGTGCAAAGTATCATGAACGTTTGGATGTTCATACAGAACATTCCATAAAATCATTATTGTTTTTGTCACTACATTTTGCTGTTGGGAATGCTTTTACAGGGGACCAAAGACATTAGCCCAGTCATTTTTACCTTTGGCTTAAGTATCAATCCATCCTTTTAAATGTTTTCAGAAGCCTGTAAAATTGCCCATTTCAGTTTACATGATTGTTAGCTATAACAGCCGACTGTGTTTCATAACCTTTTCTCCTACCATTGCTTTAGATCTTCATTTCCATCACCTTCACATTTACATTTAAATGAACATGAAGAATCCTATTGACTCTGCCCATTTTTGGTAAAACTAGAGAGATCTTTGCTTTTTCAGGTATTCTCCATCTTAAAAATAATTACTATTCAGCAAGTTTTTAATCACTTATTTTCAGGTTTCCAAGATTCTTCATATGCTGCCTGGTTTTCAAAAATTTGAGAAGAAAGAGATGTTTCTATAAAAAATAGTTCTTTCCCATAAAAATAGTAGAAGAAAAATGTCAGAGATAAGGGGAGGGAAAGAATGAAAGTCTGTGAGCAAGGTATCTGTCTTGTATGTTTATGAGTCAGAGGAAGAAAACTGGGGGGGGAAAAACTATGGGGAAAGAAAAGGAAACAGATCGGGAGACTAATTTAAAGCAGAATCAACTAAAAGGAAGTTGAAGGTTTGAAAAAATAAAACAGCAGCACCAAGAAGAGAAAGTCTGGTGAAAAAAGGAGCGGTAAGAAACACTTGTAGCAATTCATGTATATAACAAATTCAACCCACATTTAAATAGAAATGCAGAGATTTTAAAAACACTGGAGAAGGATTTAATGAAAGGTTCTCATGACCTACAAAAAATAAAGATTATTTTCCCTAACTTTTATTTTATTTATTTATGGTTTTGGACAAAGTACATTTACTCTCAAATTTCTAAGCCTTATTATACTCTTGTGCCATTTTCTCATTCATTTTACAATTATTCTTAAGGCCAAATAAGTTATTGACATACAAATTTATGTTCTGTTCTTAAATATATTTCCCTCTTCCATCCCAAGAAGGTAGTTGAACTATCATTCAAATTATCTATAAAAATTATCTAAAGTAGTACACTAAGAAAATATGCTTAAGCTTCTGGATCTATGTGTGTGATATCCTAGATCCCTCAGATGTCATACTCACTGAAAAAAATTAAAATTCTAGAAAATAAATATTAATGCACATCAGTTCTTCCCTGAGCTGGCAAGAAACTAACCAATAATCAGAAGCCAAAAAACAAAGTAAAAGAACACAGCATAGGGATAGGTAAGTGCTCACCAACACACCTGACTTTCACCTGGAGGCATCTGCTGAGCCTGGTGTCCCTGAGCATCTGTTCTGATGTTATGACAGGAATAGTGAGCCAAAGATTAATCCTAGCTCCTACAAGATGCAGAATCAAAGAGGAGACTCCATATGAAATTGGTACTCTAGAAGGCTATATCCCCAGTTCAAGGATGAACTGGATATAAAAACATATCATAGAGGAAATCTTCCTGTCTTGACAGAGGGACAAAAAGAAATCCCCCTTGTTAATGAGGACAGAATCACTGAGCCTTTGAAAGGTTTATAACTCAAGTGCTAAAGGGACTATCAGTAACAATTAATATGTTAGCTATTATTTTTTAATATCCATTATCTTGACAAAATAAAGGAACCTATGTCAAGATTACAGCAAAGAGAGGAACACTGAAAGAAAATGTATTTCTTTTATTGAAATTGGAAGAGACTGAATTCAGCAGCAGAGTAGTGATTGCTTATATTCGTGTTGGGATCAAACAAAAGGATACAAACAAGAATGTCCACTTTCAGGGCACCAAAAGGAATTTAATTAACAGCCTCACAAAGACATGTAATTACTCAAGGTCCAACAGACACAGGGATCACTGAAGGAGTCCATGTAATACTCAGAGAAAAAAAAATGTCCTTTCATGCTCTCTTTGTGGGATGCATAGCACCCGAGCACCATAGAGTCCTCATTCTCTCCTATTCTAACTTCCCTGATGTAAAAAGCATCTCTGAAGTATCTGATCTGAAGTCAACACTGAGATAAGCAAAGGCAACACAGAAATGAATGAGATATGCAGAACATTTTGAATAGCACTGGTCTAAATTATAAGTGGTTTTGAAATTCATAAAGGAGTGTAGTCTGGGAGGAGAAAGAATGAAGACTGATGCATTAGTACATAACAGAAAAAAATGATATGCAACAGATGTCTAGAATGGCAAAGTAAGGTGGGAAAACAGGAGGCAGAGAATTAGCTTTGATGGAGAGAGCCAGTAGTTGCTTATCAGCTGAATCGAAGGAAGAAGGCCCTAAGAAAAGGAATGGAAGAGCTTGTTTGGTGAGTAAGAATAAAAGCACGATATTCCAGGAAGGAGTCACGGCACGGGAACAGGCACGAAGACATGGAAGGACTTCGTGTGTTTATGTAAAAATAAAATGTACTATAGGGTAAATAATCAGCCAAATAGCAGCAAGAGCAGCTAGCTTCCCATGCAAGAAGCTGCTGGGCCAGGGGAAGTGGACTTCTCTGGTCAAGTTCTCCTCCATAGCAAGGGGAAAGATCAACCACTGCTGATTCAGGGATAGCAGTGAATCCCTCCCAAAAAGAGGACACAAGTGATGTCATTCTTATTATCGAAGGTTTTTATTTGCATATGTATATAAAATGAGCTCTTTTGCATCCCAAAAATCTATTAGAAGCCACAAAATGAAGACATAATGCATTCACTCATTCAGCCAAAATGTTTTATCACTTATGTATATCAATTATAAGCCTAGTGCTGAAGGCATAGCAGTGAGGACAAGATCATTGCTCACATGGCATCAAATTCTACTAGAATCATCAAAAATTGATGAGTCTTGACGTAATTAGCTGCAGCAATTAAATAGATATGGTCCAAGTGACACTGCAGACATGATGTGCATCAAGATAACCTGGAGGGTTTTTTTGTTGTTTTTTTTTTTTTACAGACCCTAGCTCCAGTCACTATCCATCTTGTGCTTTTTAACAAGTTTCTCTGGGAAACTTTGATATGTAGTCAGCTTCAAGAAACAGTCACATAGATCATTGCTTCTCAAACAATCTGTGTTAAAAGTCCAGAATGTTTTTTCATGTTTGATTTTAATTTTAATTTTAATTTCCAATCTATAGTATACCAATACTATTATAAAATATAATAATAAGTCATGAGAAAAATGAGATTCTGCTTGAGTATCTCAGTAAAGTCAAATTGCTGCAAAAGTTCCTAATCATTTACCCTCAATTCCTGTACCTCCCTCATTGTAGTGGGAAGGTATCAGTTTGTACACCAGCTCCAAAACATTTTGAGTAGCACTGATCTAAATTATAAGTGGTTTTGAAATTCACAAAGGAACTTCGGTGTTGTTTGGTGACCCAGGAAGACAGCACAAAGAAGGTAGAGGTAAGAGGGAGAAAAACCACTCATGGAAGGATAGCATTCACAAAGACACAGAGAAAACTCCATTAGGGTAGCTGCCATCAACTATGCAGTAAATGTTTGTGTGTGGTATTATCTTAGCAAATGTAGAAATTAAAAAAGTGAATCCTCACTTCTGAGAGACTGGTCATCTAAGTCAAGGAAACAACTAAACATAGCTCATGTAGGTACAAAGTAATTTTTATATGTATGAAATATTATAGATAAGTACCCATGTATACATACAGATATGCCTATCTTTAATATTTTATATATTGAAGAGAACACATATGTTATACATACCAGTGTACATGTACACATGTACATGTTCACTTGTGTGTCTTTTTTAGTGTATATCCAGGACTAATTATTATTGATTTTATACAACCACACCAATATCCTCTTCTACAGGATTCTTTGTAGGCAGTAAGGAGTGGAATATAGGAAAGGTAGTTTAGAAGTGGTCTATAGTAAACCTTTATTTGTTTATTTGTTTTAGCTTAGTGATGTATATCTTACCTAAAGGGATGTTCACCTCAAAAAATCCCTCTGTAAGTCATTTGGCATTGTATAAACAGCTCAGTGAACCATGTCATAAAACAACACATCAAGGATGTATTTTATTACTTCATTCGGCAAACAGCTTAAATATTAATTCTGTTTACTATAGGAACTTAAAGAAAAAACAATTCAGCTGTGGCCAAAGGTCACAGTAAGAAGCAGTGAGATGTTGGTTGAGGGACTCACTGCTGTCTCTACTCCCCATTCCAAACTCTCCTCATTTACCCTGAAAAATGGCCAGCCTGAAGTGTAAATGCAACTGTAGTCTTCTTCCTATAGGTCACCTGATGACATCCCCAAAACTACCTTGTTCTAAAGTTAGAACTTCTACTGATTAAATTCAAACCCCATAGAGAATACTCCAAATAGGGAAAATTTAGGTAAGAAAGATTAGTTTAGCTCTTTCAGGAAGTAAAATTGTTTATTTTTTTAGATTCCATTTACCCTATTTTGTTAATGAAAGGAAAAAATTCTTCCACATCAATAGAAAAGTGATTTGAATCTAAATTCTCTGATACTGCAATAGATATGGAACAAGAGCTTAAATATTTTTCTCTTGGTTATAGAAAGATGTTCATTTCAAAATCTTCCAATGTTTTACTTTTATCTGTAAACAATTTATATTATAGTATTCAAACAGGGTTTAGCATTCTTAGAACAACATATCAGAAAACAGTGCTATGTAACCTCAGTGATAATATTTTAGAAGCCCTTATGGGGTATTTGTGATCAGTAGTTAAGTGGGAGGTCTATTTTTCCTACAGAAGTAAAGGTGGTCTGGAGAAGAAAATAATTAGCAATAATACAAGCATTGCTTATAGGATATAGAGACAAAAAAAGCATGACAGAGAGATTCACTCAGTTTGCAAAACAAGGAAAATAGGCAGGAAATGCTTCACTACCTATCTGTTTCTTTCTGTGTGAAAATAGTGGGAAAATGTATTTTTTTCTGAAATACTATTTTTAAAAACCTAAAATGTCACTTGCAGCAAGCTTCCAGCTGAGGTAGATGGCCTTACTTGCCTTTTTGTGCATTAGGAATTAGTTATTTTTTTCATAAGCATGTTCTTATGTGTAACAGCTAAACAACTTAAATATTTGTTAACCAAAAGTTAAGGAAACTTCTTGCCTTTATTATATTGTTTTGTTCTACTCCTGCATTGTTTCATTACTTTAAAAATATCTGAATTTTCATTCACTTTCTTACCATTATAAGTGTCTCATGGGTGGAGATTCATTTCTGAAAGCCATAAAAAATTCATTTGATTCACAATGGAAGAACTGGTTGTAAATTACATTACCAGAGCTGTTCCTGATATGACTGTCTGTTAAAATAAAACCGAATAGTTGAGAAACTCCCTTGAAATTATAAAAGAATTTTTTTAAAGTTACTGATTTGAAGGACTGACTTTATTATTGTGTCAATCAATATGCCTAAGCAATAGGTCTATTCTTCTAAATCCTGAATAAATAACCCATTTAAAAATTCTGAAAAATGGTTTTCAACCAGAAAGAGTAGCTACTAAGTAATACATAAAACCAATTAGATGTGTGACGGGTTTAAATTTAAAAATTTAAGAACACTGAACAAAACATCTTATACTTTCCTCTACAAAATAAACTGAAAAGTCATCTCTAAAGTCGCCACACACCATGTCACAAACCGTAGTACTATTACAGATAAAAAATGTCAATAGAAGGATCCTTCAAATACCCAATGAATTAAAAATTACATTTACTTTGTTCTGAATGGAATCTTAGATATGAAACTTTATTTACATTGAACCTTAATGAAGCCATCAGAAGAACTGACCATAAAGCTCCAAATTTCTACCTGAGAAGGATTTAGTGGTCAGTATGTGGTTGGAAGAGGTCTTTGAGGCTGAGTTTGCAAAGTACTCTACACAAGACCAAGAGTTCATGACTTATCCACATCAAAGAAGAGGGAATGAATGATGGAGGGAAGAGATGTCAGGAGAATAGAGGTAATATAGAAGGAAACTGAAAACAAAGCAGGAAAGGGACCAATAATAGTCTCCACACACTCCCGCTTTGGTTCCAAACAAATTATGTGAAGATATCTTTTCAGCATTAATCATTCAAGAGAAACTGGTCTGGGTGACCTTATTAAGCTCCTTATTAAACCTCTAAAAAATAACTGCCTCCCAGCTGTAGAGAAGAAAACATCAGAGCCAATGGACCTATGCTGGACTCGAATTCTGTTTCTCCACTTATTAACTGCACAACTTAATTTCTTAGTTTCTTAGTCTCTCTCAGATTTTTTCTTCATCTTCAATTGTAAATATTAATAATCAGCCCCTAGAATGGTGTCTGGAACATAATAAGCACTCAATAAATGAATGGATGATGGAATGAATGCTTACCTTGCATAGGTAATATAAAGATAAAAATAAGAAGGTATATGCAAAATGTCTGACATCCAGTAGGGATGCAACAAAGGTTAATTTTTTTTTTATTTCACTCTTCCCACCACAATCACAACCTCCCTCCTATTCCTTAATGAATCAAAGTAAAATAAGCCAGTTGTTTAAGGCAAATCTCTACTTTGTTCTTTTCTAAATCCCAGAGAAGCAGCAACTGAGGGAGGTAAGAAGAGAAGAGACAGTGATAGGAAATCAAGAGTTTCCTTCCTTTTCCTCCCTAAGTATCTTTAAATAAAAGTGAGGCATAGCGGCATATAGGCTCATGCCTATAATGTCACCACTTTGGGAGGCTAAGTAGGGAGGGTCACTTGAGGCCAAGGGTTCAAGACTAGCCTGGACAACATATTGAGACTCCATCTCTACAAAAAAAATTAAATTAGCCAGGTGCAGTGGTGCATATCAGTTTAGTCCTAGCTACTGGGGAAGCTGAGACAGGAGTCTGAGGCTGCAGTGAGCTAAGATCACACCACTGCATTCTATCTAGCCTGGGTGACAAAGCAAGACCCTATCAACAAAAAGAAGTGAGCAACAACTACAGCCACAGGCAGAGCTATCATCGGAAGTTTCCTCAGAGCATAGCCTGTCCCATCTCTGGTGATCTCACTTATCCAACATTGACCAGAGTTTTGGATCCAGGCTCTAGCCACACCAAGGCACAGGCAGACATGTGCAGTGACCCATGATGAGGCTGTGACTTTGCTGGTAGGGCCTGGACATGAGTGGCAGTGATCAACTCCTAGCTCTAGCCTTTCCTTCTCCAGTCTTTCTCAAGGGTAAATACATCATAGGACCTTTAAACCCTAAAAAGAGCATTCACAGATGACTCATGCCTCACCGTGACACTTAAAATCACAGGAATATTCCTGGCCCCCTGTGATATTGAGGCAGACAGAGTCAGCTGGGAAAGCACAGCTGTACCCTGGCATGATCCCTGAGGCTCAAACCCAATACATATTGGACTTGCTGAAGTCCTGAAAACCCTGCTTTGAAATGCATCATTATGTATTAGAGTATTTTGGCATCATCATCAGCTTTGTCCTTTTTACTACAGCAGAATTAGGGGAACCAGGAATAAAGACTATTTTAGTGCATTGGTAACTCATGTTCTTTACAACAGGAGGAATAAATTTAGGTCATCAGAACTATAATGCCTTTATGAAAGATACTGTCACCTAACGATAAAAAGCAAAAATTGACAAAAGGCATTCTTAGTCTGTCTTCTTTGCCCTTATTAAATTCACCTCCTATGAAGTTAGAACTCAAAAAGAAAATCAGCATTAAAGCTTCCCTGTGTCTTTGTAACACCCATGAGCAGCATATTCTATCATATTAGCTACAAGCATACAGCAAAATAATACGAATAGAAGAAAAATACTTCTTTACTGGAACAGGGAGAAAGCAAAGCCTATGGAGAGAAAAATACCCCTCCCAATCTTTCAGGCAACTCTTCAGCAATGAATTAATAGCACGAGACTGGTGCTATTAATGGCGTGGTGGCTTATGTCTGTTATCCCAGCACTTTGGGAGGCCGAGGCTGGTAGATCACTTGAGTCAGGAGTTTGAGACCAGCCTGACCAACATGTGAAACCCTGTTTCTATTAAAAAAATACAACGAGGTGGGGTGGTGCACACCTACTGCCCCAGCTACTTCAGAGGCTGAGGCAGAAGAATCACTAGAACTCAGGAGGAAGACACTGCAGTGAGCTGAGATTGTGCCAAAAGCATTCCAGCCTGGGTGACAGAGTGAGACTCCATCCCCCAACCCCCCACAAAAAAAAAAATAGCATGAGACTGTAAAAAAGGGGGGAAAATGTACCTTCCTAAATTTTAATCCTACTTTCCTCTTTTTGTCAAACGGTTCTCTTCTTCCTCTTTCGTGACGTCTGAAAGTGGTTCACTGTGCCAAACGAATGCAGAAAAGCCTTTATATAGGAAGTGAGATGCCATATCCTCAGAATCACTTAATGTAGGCTTACTAAAAAGGGAGATGTAAAATATGTATTCCTTAAGCTTGTCTTTTAGGCCAGCATTTTAGCCACCAAAGAGCTTTCACATCAGACAGGCTTCCATTTTTTTTTGGTTTTTTTGTTTGTTTGTTTGTTTTCCAGATAGAGTCTCTCTCTATTGCCAGACTGGAGTGCAGTGGCACAGTCTTGGCTCACTGCAACCTCTGCCTCCTAGGTTCAAGCAATTCTCCTGCCTCAGCCTCCTGAGTAGCTGGGACTACAGGTGTGCGCCACCACGTCCAGCTAATTTTTGTGTTTGTTACTAGAGATGGGGTTTCACCGTGTTGGCCAGGATTGTCTCGATCTCTTGACCTTGTGATCCGCCT
>CAUYLG010064250.1:0-94309 GCA_963573385.1 Cacajao melanocephalus | reverse complement strand
TCACTCTTGTCCTGTGGCTGGTTGTGCCCCCCACCCCACACCCCACAACAAACCCCCAACCTTCACAAAAAAAAAAAAAAAAAAAAAAAAAAAAAAAAAAAAAAAAAAAAAAAAGACATACAAATGGCTGACACGTATGTGAAAAAATGTTCAACATCACTAATTGTCAGGGAAATACTAATAAAAACCACAATAAAATATAATCTCACCCCACATAAAGTAGCTATTATTAAACAGACAAAAAAATAACAAATGCTGTTGAGGATGTGGAGAAAGGTGAAATTTATACACTGCTGGTGGGGATGTAAATTAGGACAGTCATTATGGAAAACAGTATGGAGTTACCTTTAAAAATTAAACTAGAAATACCATATGATCCAGCAATACCACTACTGGGTATGCAGCAAAGAAAAAATCAGTCTGTGTATTAGTCTGTTTTCATACTGCTATAAAGAACTGCCCGAGACTGGGTAATTTATAAAGGAAAGAGGTTAAATTCACTCTCAGTTCAGCAGCTGGGGAGGCCTCAGGAATCTTACAATCATGACAGAAGGCAAAGGGAAAGAAAGGCACCTTCTTCACAAGGTGGCAGGAAGGAGAAATGCTGAATGAAGCAGGGAAGAACACATTATAAAACCATCAGATCTCATGAGAACCCACTCACTATCATGAGAACAGCATGGCAGGGGGGACTACCCCCGTAATTCAATTACCTCCACTTAGTCTCTGCCTTGACACATGGGATTATGGGGATTACAATTCAAGATGAGATTTGGGTGAGGACACAAAGCCTAATTATATCAGTATGTCAAAGAAATATCTACATTCCCATGTTTATTGCATCACTATTCATAACAGCAAAGCTATGGAATCAACTATGTGTCCATCAACAGATGAATGGATAAAGAACATGTGGTATATATACATAATGGAATATTATTCAGCCATAACAAATAATGAAATCCTGATGGCTGACTGCGGTGACTCACATTTGTGATCCCAGCACTAGGGAGGTTGAGGTGGGAGGATCACTTCAGCCCAGGAGTTTGAGACCTGCCTGGGCAAAAAAGCGAAAGCCCATCTGTCCAAAAAAAATTAAAAAAAAAATTAGCCAGGCATGGAGGCACACACCTGTGGTCCCAACTACATGGGAGGTTGAGGCAGGAGGATTGCTTGAGCCCAGGTGGTCAAGGCGGCAGTGTGCCATTTTGTACTACTGCACTCCAGCCTAGGCGATAGAGCAAGACCTTGTTGAGAAAGAAAGAGAGAGAGAAATGAAATCCTGTCATTTGCAGCAAAGTGGATGAGCCTGGCACTGGGGGACATCATGTTAAATGAAATAGGCTGGACAAATATTGTATGTTCTCATTCATATGTGGGAGCTGAAAAAGTTGATCTCATAGAAGTATAGAGTAAAACACTAGATGTTACTAGAGGCTGGGAAGGATGAAGGAAGGGGAGATAGGGAGAGGATGATTGATTGGTACAAAATTACAGTTAGATGGGAGGAATTCGTTCTAGTGTTCTATAGCACAGTAGGGTAACTATAGTTAACAATAATATATTGTCCATTTCAAAATAGGTAGAAAGGATTTCAAATGTCCTTAACACAAAGAAATGATAAATGTTTGAGATGACGGATATGCCAATTACCCTGACTTGATCATTATACATTGTATGCATGTATTGAAATATCACATGCATCCCATAAATATGTATAATTTTTGTGTCAATTAAAAGTAAAAAAAAAGTTTAAAAACTTTCTGTGAGTCTATAATTATTCCAAAATCAAAAAGTTTAAAACACACACACAGAGTTTTGTTTTTTAACAAATTAAGTTTTATCATACAGATAGAGCTTTTTAAAAACCCAAACAGGGAACATTTCTATATTCTGCTTGGCAATCTTCTTTTTCCAGGTTAATATCTATAGAATTACCTCACTCTTTACTTCATTCTTTTAACATCAAAATAGTACTATTCTGTATTTATGGATATATTATAATTACTTTACTATCATCTATTGATAAGCATCTAGATTGTTTTTAAATTTTCCCTGTTTCAAAAAAATGCTGTAATAAACACTGCTTCTCACTGTGCCTTACTGCCCTTTTGGTATTATTTCCAAAGTTTCTTAAATGTGGTATTGCTGGCTGTTTAAGTGTATGTATAATTTCAATTTTAACACACACAGGCAAATTATGCTCCTTCACTCTTGCACTGGTTTACATACTATTCAACGTTATAAAGGAGTTCCAGTTCCCCTACTCTCACTGTTGATGGATGCTCTAGGTCTAGTTAATCTTTGACACTCAATAAGTTAAAATCATGTCTTCCTGTTTCACTTTGTATTTATTTGTTTCTGAGGTTGAGAATTTTCCATTTCTTTATAACCATTAGAATTTCTGCTTCTGTGAATTTGCATGTATATGTGCCCTTCTTCCTCCCAGTCCCCACCATTACTGAATGTTAGCCTCTGGATTGCAGAGTCTTTGTTTACTTTATCACCCTATCCCCAGCATATAGAATAGTGCTGGGCACATGCTTGGGATTCATCAAAATCATTTGAAAAAGATGGATTGATGAATAGCTGTTTTCCTATTCTCTGTTCATCTTTTCCTTACTGAGTTATAGAAAATATTTGCATATTGGGAATATTAATGTCAATTTTCCCAGTCTATTGCTGTCTTTTTAAAAAGATGTATTTATTCATTAGTATTGTTTCAGAAATAATACAGTTACATGGTACCAAAATAGAATTACTTGGATAGGGTGGTGAAGTAAACATGAAAAAAGAAAATACTTCAAAAAGAAATCCTTCTCACTGTTTCACAGCTGCCTACATCTGGTCCCAGTACATTTGTTATCAGCTTCTTGGGTAACATTCCTCAGCTGCTCTATGCGTAGACACACTTACGTCATCTAACTTGGCTTATAGTGTCTTCCATCTTTGAAGATATGTTTACATAATCAATCAAACAACATTGTTTATCCTGTAGGATTTCCCCCAGCCTAGATTTTTGCTGATTGCTTGCCCGTGGTGTCTTTTAACATGTTTCTGTTTTCCCTATATTCCCTGTAAATTAGTGAGGTCAAATCACTTCTGTACTCAAAATCCTCCACTGGCTTCTCAAAATGAAAGCCAGAGACCTGCAGTGTTCTCCAAAGATCTGGGTTAGTGCTGATCAGAACAATGTTACCTGTCCAGCACACTGTAGGGCTCTTGTCCCATGCATATGCTCAACCACCAGTTCTAGGGTCCTCATTGCCAGCTAGCCAGCCATGACCCATTTCCAAAATCCCTTTTTACAGTTGGCTTCCTAGGACCACTCCCAGCACCACTATATTACAATGAATTCACATTCTGAGATGGAAAAAGGCTTACAGAGAGTTTATTGGAAAGTGTTGGCAAGACATGCTCTTCTGTAAGGGAATAAGGAAGGCAGGACTGGAGATAGAAACCAGCCTATAAGGTGGTGACAGATCCCAGATCCCAGGGGGAGCTCTTGAGCTGAGATGATCCTTTAGAATTGTTCCAAATTGAAGCAGGGCAGGCTGGCTTTTGTATCCCGACATCAGCCAGTCACTGACTATGTGTGGGCTGCTCCCGCCTGGGGACAGTTCCCCACAGCCAGGGCAATTCCCAGTGGACTGGTCAGCAACCAGTATTCCCAGCAGCTGAGGGATGAGAGCATCTGCCTGGAGAAGGGATATGGGAGGAGTGACCCAGAACCCATGATAGGCAGGCCTCCAGTCTTGGTCTGGTCTCACATGACAGCCGTCATAGAGTTCACACTACTTTCTACACAGTATCCCCTCATGGCAAAGGGATCCTGGAGATTAGCATTTCTCTCTTTTTTAAAAATCGAATTTCTGTATGTTTCTTGGGGAAAGGAGGCTCAGAAAAATGTGACAGCTCCCTCATGCCACTTTAGAGCCATAGGAAGACAGGTGAGACTGTCCCAGGACCCCTGTGTCCCCAGCATCCCATTCAATCATTGTCACACTCCAGTTCCCACTGCATAAGGGCATGAGACACTCCTGTGATTTTTATTTATAAAATTATTTGTTTTATTAAACGCACAAACACACACTTTTAAATTTTAACATAATTCGGAATGTACCACAGATATTATTTCTTTTTTTCTTTACATATTATATAATAATGTGAGGTATCGGAGTTCTGAAGAGAAAGAGCAAACAGAGCTCCTCTGCTCTCAGATCGCCAAATTTACTGTGCCTCTGTTTATGCTGTCCAAACAGGAGCTATAGCCTCGTGTGGGTACTGAAATTTCAGTTAATTTGAGGTATTGCTTCCTCTCCAGCTGTCTTCTGCCCTACAGCCCAGAAAGGATTTCCATGTCCTTTGCAGTGTGCATGTGTGTGTGTGTGAGTATAGGTGGCCATTTTGGTTGATAGTTTAAACACCTCTCCCGGTAGCGGTCCCATTCATCTTATTCTTTCATATTTCCTCAGTGATATCTGTTATTAAGTTGTTGGCCTTCCATCAGACTCTTGAAAAGAGGAAGGAGTTGATCACACTGTGGCTTGTTAAAAGTATCCTGTGAAAATTCAATGCTTTTTTTTATTGTGTAAGAAGCTATTAAAATAATATAGATTAATATATTTTATTATTTGGCATGAAAGTTAGATTATTTGATCATTATGCAGCATGCCTATCTTTACCATAACTGAGTTCTGTTAAAAAAGAGAAAACAACAGAATTCTGGAATGCTGATCTGGCAAGCGAAAATCTGAGAAAAAGGGAATCTCATCTTATCCCAGTGATTGTTTCAGAAGCAACACTGGATACAAATGAATTGGTAAATATCCAGCAGAGGAGGAGGGAGGATTGAGGAGGAGGGAGGGAAGTTCTGCAGTCAGTAAATACACAGCGGCTGCTGTCAGAAGCAGAGTTTTATGAGGGCCATGTTATCACGCTGCTGCATATTTTTGTTCTCTCTCTCCTTCTGCACAAAGGAAGGAAAGATTCAAGAGATATAGGAAGAAGAAATGATATGGGCAGGAAGATCTCTGTCTCCACCCACACCCCAGTGGAGCTGTAAATAGGCATTTAAAGGTCTGTGCTCCCGGAGAGAAATGAGATCTTAAACGGAAGCTTCCAGAAGGAATTGTGAAGTCAGGCTTCTCTCCTGCTGATGAATGCTGGAGATGTGCATATTCCTTAAAACATGCTCACATTTTTTTAATTATAAAGGTAACACATGCTCAGTCTAGGACACATGAAAAATACAGACAAGCATGAAGAAGAAAATAAAAATTAATCACCATCCAGAAAGAAACATCATTATCATTCCTTCTGTTTTATTAAACACTCAAACACACACTTTTTAACATAATTGGGAATGTACCACAGATATTATTCTTATCCTTTTTTCTTTCTACGTTATATAATGAGTATATTCTCATTTCATTAAAAATTATTTTAAAATATCATTTTAAAGACCTTATGTTTCACCTTGTAAACACAGCAGAATTTATTGAACCATTCCCCTGATATCAGACGTCTAAGCACTTTTTCCGCCTTTCTGATAAATATCACAGCAATGAGCAATTGTTCATTGCTGTGATACTTATTACTTTTTCTTAGAAATGGAAGTCCTAGATGAAAGGGCATCAAGTTTTATAAGGTCTTTGATGCACACATGGCCAGGTACCCATCAGGCAAGCCTCTACCTGCTCAAACTCCAACCTTAGACAAGACTAAACTGTTTTCTACAGGTAATACGGAATCAAAGGATACCCTTTTTGAGTGTCCTGAACCTTCAAAGATAGTTACGGGGTGTGCCAGTTGCCAATTCATGGCTTTTCAACTCCAAATTCACCCTTTTTGCTTGCTTCATGAAAATTAATCTGGGACTTTAAATATTTTTCCTTTTCCAAGAAAATTTTTGTGAGTAGAGGGCGCTGGAGACACATTGCAGGAGGAAAGAGTTTTGCTTTCTGGTTCCATAGGTTCCTGCGGCAAGCACAGCATCTCCAGTCCCAGGCTCCTGCAACACCTGGAAGCCAGCAGCTTCCCCTGGCACTCCACCTGTGCTAGTTTTATAGTGGAGTGCCTCCATGGACACCTCCCTACAAGCAACTTTCCCTAGCACCCTAGAAGACTGACTTCTAGCAAGTTCTGCTGGCACAGCACCTAAGCAATACTGCTATCATGTGGGCCTCAATATCCCCCAGCATAGCAGCTGCTCCTTATGTCTGCCATTTCTCTATTATTTATTAGGGTTCTCTTTTTGTCCTTTCAGCCAATCTTTTGTTACTCCAATTCACTATTATAATTTATTCTTTATATTGAACTTTTCCTCAAATTATTATGATTTCTCTCTTCTGCTTGGACCCTGACTGATCCAGGGGCTAGCCTGTCCTGAGCTCAGAGAAGATCTCTCTAATGAATGAGGTAGTTTGACTCCTCAGAACAGCCTGGATCCCAGCTCCAAACCAGCTCTAAGTGTACTGTGTTGCAGTTTTAAATAATGGAAAGTCTGGCTTAAATTTCCTCTTACGCTTTCAGGTTGCAAAGCCTTATTTACATTTAATTTAGAAGGCCAAATACAGGTACTACCGAACTACTGATTTTTCTTTCCTGACAGCATCCACCAAGGTCAGTCAAATCTTCCTTCATTTCTTCTCACCTCCTCTCTGTTGATGTCTCTTCCCTCTCCCTCTCCCCATTTTGGACACCTGGCCCTTCACACACAGCAACACATCCCTGCTGTCACCAGGTAATTCTCCTCTCTGCATATTGCTCCTCTACTCAAAACCAGTGACATCTGGGTTAATAGTTTCCAGTCCTGACCTTGGATAATTAGCAACCTTATGAACTGATGAAGATCATTCATTTTTGCTTTCCCATTACCAGGAGAACCACCAGCAGATGATGCTGCCTAACGCCCCAGAAATAAAAATATCAAGGATAAAAAAAGAAGAAAAAAATATCAAGGATAACAACTATTCTGCTCTGTTTAGTCTAAAGGCGAACCCTTGGTTTAAGGACAGTTGAACTATTATAAAGTAATAATCAATTTTTCCTTCTCTGCTTGCTGAACATGGTACATGTCCTTCAAGATCCAAATCACGAATCATTGTTTCAGTGATTCTTTTTGCCAGCTTTTCAGTAGAAATGAATCCCTTCTTCCTCTGCACCCTTAGTGTGTTCATCCCTTGGCTGGGGTGTACATCTCAATTGTCTGGGTTAAAATTGAGTTTCCTATCATTTTGTGAACTCCTCCTAAGAAGGTACTATGGCTTTTTCATTTTTGTGTTGGTTCATAATAAATGCCAAATTGATGAATGATCTATTGTTATATTAACAGTAGTAAAAATCAGTGCCATGTGATGAAAATACAGAGGAAAATAACCACCAGATTAAGATGGACTCTAGACAGTGGTCCTCAAACTTTAGCTTGCATCAGAGTCCCTGGGAGGGCTTATTTAAACAGATTCGTGGACCCTACTTGTCTAGTTTCTAACTCAATAGGTCTAGGGTAGGAACCTCAAATTTGCGTTTTTACCAAGTTCCCAAGTGATGCTGAAGCTGCTGTTCGGGGCCCACACCCAGACCCACTAGGCTAGCCCACTCCATCTGCTTCAACATTCCCTCCAAATGCACTTCTGTAATCCTTAGATTAACCCCATGTGTAAGCAGGATCCCCACAGTGCATTTTTTTCCCTAGAGCAGCACCTGTAATAGAATCACAGGTTCTTGACAGGTATTTCAATCACAGAATCTCCAGAGTTTGTTTTTTTTAATTCCAATTTTGCACCCAAAGCAGAAATCCCTTTGACTACCAGTGGCCCCAATTGTCCTATTTCTCTTGCATCTGACACCCTCTGAGTTAGACATGAACAGTTTTTACCTCAGCTGGCTGCCTCTGATGAGCCCAGGTCTGAACATGATACCTAGATGTCAGCTTACCAGCATCAGGGACTGTCTCCCATGCTGGCTCCTGTGGGCACCTCTCTCATTTTGAAATTCTTTTTCATCTGTTACCAATTCATTCTAGACCCTCATAGAAGATAAGTGTTGGATCAGTCTGGGTTGAACTTAGGTTTAACTTAAGGACTTCACTGAGCTGTAGTACCTCCAGATTGGCCAAGCACCTGTTGAAAGAAACACGGTCTTCCAAGCCCCACCTCCTCCCCATCCACTGCGGGGTGGGGGCAGGGGGGAGGTTTTCAGGCACCCCCTGCTGGCTCCCCCAGAGGGTGCACCCGCCCCAGGCCAAATCCCCAAGGAGTCCCTTCTCTGGGTTGTAGAATAGGGGCCTTCTGTGGGCCAGGGGGCTCCCTGGGGAAGAAATTGGGTGGCCCAGACTGTCTTCTCATAGGAACAGACAGCAGGGTGCAGGCACTGGACAGGAGCCATCGGCTTGTGTTGGGTGGGTAGAACGGAATCCTGCTCTGACACTAAATCCTTGTGTGACCTTGGTCAAGTTACTCACTGAGGTCTCTGAAACCACAGGAAATTGGATGATTCATTTGAAGATTTAAGGAGAAAATGCATTTAAAGCACTTTTCTCCAGCCTGGTACATAACACTATTCTGTTAGTTACTATTAAGTTTGGATCGATTGACTTCTGTTTGAGTTGAGTGTTTTGTCATCTGATGGAGGGATGTTTGCAGAAAAGAGCCACAATCAGGGCTCCACAATTAGAGGAAAGTGGGGGTAGATAAGTGGGGGCAGGGTAGACTCGGGGTGGGGAGGAAGCAATGTGAATTTAGTGATACTATGTGCCATTTGCTTTGCAGACATTGTCTGATACCATCCTCAGAGTAAAGCAAAGCAAATATAAGAAAACCATCCTTGTTTTACAGGTGAAGAATGAGGTGTAGGGAGGGTAAATACAAAACTTGTCCAAGTAGCAGAGCTGGGCTTTGAACCCAGGAGTTGAAAGACTGTACCGTTTATCACACTAAGTTGCTTGGAAGCCAGGGCACTGCAGAAGCTCAAGGCGAAGAGCAAAAGGGACTCAGCAAGGAGACAGGCTTGACCAGCAGGCTGGCTTTTGGAGGACATTGTCTCCAGTGGGTTGGTCCTCAGAGCTCCCCTAGAGCCAAGTTACAAACGCCAAGGCCCCAGGCCTGCCCGCCCCACACACAGTCCAGCAAACCTCCCTCTGCTCCTGAAATTATATCCCAAACCTCCTAACTTTTGTCCTTTACTGACTCTCTCTTGAGATTGAACTACAAATGGATATGTCACCAGAGTGAGGCAAAGTTTAATAGTCTGGTGCCAGGCTGCCTGGATTTGCATCCCAGCTCTGTCTCTAACCAGCTCTGAGCCCTCGTGCAAATTATTTAACTGTTCTGGGCCTCAGTTTTCTTATCTGTAAAGTGAGAAAATAATAATACTCACCTCTCGGGATTGTCATGAGTTTAAAAGAGTTACATTTGTGAGGCCCTTAGCAGTGTCTGGCATAGGTCAGGATTATGGGAGTGTTACCTGACAGGTCAAAGATTGGTTTGGCTTGGCTTTGTTACTAGCTAGCCTGGCCAGCTGCAGGAGTTGTTTCCTGTCTTTTGCCAGCAGTTTTCTCTCTATAAGGGGAAGGTAGAATCCTTTCGATAGTACTAGGTGTCTGCACTGTTCTATGCTCTTGACAGGCATTGAATAATAGAATGCCCCTGGCCACCCTCAGAGATAAGTGCTGTATTATCCCATTTCACAACAGGGACACCGAAGCTCAGAGAGGTGAAGAGGTGAAAAGATGTGTCCAACATCACAAAGCAACAGGGAACAAAGTTAAGCATTCTATAGACATAATCCCATAATGAAGTCCTGTGGGTAAAACAGCTCAGTGCTGGACAGGTGCAGTGGCTCACACCTGTAATCCCAGCACTTTGGGAGGCCAAGGTGGGTAGATCACATAAGGCCAGGAATTTGAGACCAGCCTGGCCAACATGGTGAAACCCTGTCTGTACTAAAATTACAAAAATTAGCTGGGTGTGGTGTCGCATGCCTGTGATCCCAGCTACTCAGAGGGCTGAGGCACAACAATCACTTGGGAGGCAGAGGTTGCAGTGTGTTGAGATCATGCTATTGTACTCCAGCCTGGGTGACAGAGTAAGACTCTGTCTCAAAAAAAAAAAAAACACAAAACAGCAATAAAACAGCTCAATGCAGTTTGGCTCAGGGTCGGGGAGGTAGGAAAGGGCCTGGAGCTCAGTGTCACCTGATTCCTACCTATTCCTCCCCAGCAAGTCTCAGGACCCTCCAGCTTAGGAGACCACAGAGTACTTTCCCAGAGCCTTTAGTGTTACTTAGCCACTCATACTGTTTTCTTCATCTCCATGCTCAGGGTCAACACCTGACTTTAGGATAAAATATACGTCTTCTGAATCTCTACTTTTTCTCTAGACAGTCTTTCCATCTGGAAGGCTCTGGCTGGCTGCCCCATGCATTTTAATAATAATTCTCACAACTCATATTTAATGAGACCTTACTATATGCTAGACACCTGAGGAAAAATCCTTTGAAACATTAGCTCATTTAGGCTTCAGAACAACCCTATGAATTCAGAATTATTTTTGTCTCCATTTTACAGATTTTTCTACCACTGCATGTTGCTGCTCCTGCTAAATTGTGTCCTACACACATGCTGACTTCAGCTCTGTTGCTCTTTCCTTTCTTTCTTTTAATGAGTACATGTATTATCTGCCCTTTTCTGTTACTAGCTCCTTGACCTTGGGCACATTATTTATGTCAAAAGGCCTGATGGGAGGCTAAAATGACACAATGTTTATAAAATGCTCTGTGTCCATGCTAAGTGCTCAATAAACAGCAGTTTTTGTCATTACATTATTAATAAGAACTAGATTATAGCCTTTAAATGCCTGTGGCCTCCTGGTTGTCTCCTCCGCACCCGGCCTTTCATACTTTTAACAAAACTCTGCCAATTCACTAATATTACCTGCACGCCTGCATGATCAGGGTATATAATCATCTCTATTGTAGTAGTAGCCAGGGTGGTGGGGCCGCTGGGGGGGACCTGAGATGTGCAGTGCATCCTGGCTCTCAGCAATACCTGGACTTTACAAAGGGCTATTTTTGAAGGACCACCCTGTGGCTGGCTGTGACAAAGTCATAGTCCTCTATGCTGTGCTCATACAACTGAGATTCCCACCCTGGGCCCTGTGGGTGATGCAGGAAGAGCCCTGACCACAGAGGACATGGAGAAGCAAAGGCAGCTCCAAGGGGGATTCTGAAGAGAACCTCCCTGTATGAGTCCCCTAGGGCTGCCACAGCAAACTACCATAATCTGGGGAGCTTAACACAACAGAAATTTATTTTCTCACAGTTCTGGAGGCCAGAAGTACAAAATCAAGGTTTTGGTAGGGTTGGCAGCTTCTGGAGGCTCTGAGGGAGAATCTCTTCTGTGACCCTCTCCTGGCTTCTGGCAATTGCCAGCAATCCTTGGCATTCCACAGCCTGCAGCTGAGTCATTCCCATCTCTGTCTCCATTGTCATGTGGTCTTCTTCCTTGGATGTGTCTCCATGTGTCCTTTCCTGTTCTTTTCTTTCTTTTTTTTTGAGATGGAGTCTCGCTCTGTTGCCCAGGCTGGAGTGTAGTGGCGCAATCTTGGCTCATTGCAACCTCCGCCTCCTGGGTTCAAGTAATTTTCTGCCTCAGCCTCCCAAGTAGCTGGGATTACAGGCATGTGCCACCACATCCAGCTAATTTTTGTATTTTTAGTAGAGATGGGGTTTCACCACCTTGGCCAGGCTGGTCTCAAGCTCCTGACCTCAGGTGATCTGCCTGCACTGGCCTCCCAAGGTGCTGAGATTATAGGCATGAGCCACTGCACCCAGCCGGAAATATCTTTACTTAACTATGAATTAAGAAAGGGACACTATTCAACAGGCCCACTCTCTCACCTCCCATCCCATTGGTGGCAGTATTGCTGTTCCTAAGATCTGACCCACTGGTCCCTTACAGGGAGAGAGAGAAACACGGTCTACAAATGCATAGACTGGACTTAGATTCAAAGAAAGACAGACTCTCCTCTAATTGGGGAATCTTTACAAGGCTAGAACATGATATTTGAATTTATCTAATGCAACTATTCACTGAACGTGAGGGAGAGTAGTAGTAGGGATAGAGTGGGGGAAAAAATACAGTGTCACAAATTTAGCCCTGACTTCAGGTCTAACAGGAAGACCTCCCGGTGATTTTTGAGAAAATGATGGGTAGTGTTTGGGGATTTTTTTTTTTTTTGAGACAGAGTTTTCTCTCTTGTCCCCCAGGCTGGAGAGCGATGGCGCAATCTTGGTTCACTGCAAGCTCCATCTCCTGGGTTCAAGAGACTCTTCTGTTGACCAGGCTGGTATCAAACGCCCCCTGATGGGGCGGGGGATGCAAATGTTCAGATAATAGCATGCAGCATTTGGATAAAATGTAAAGACAGATGTCTTGGCTTGAAAGATTTTTTTTTTTTGAGATGGAGTCTCACTCTATTGCCCGGGCTGGAGTGCAGTGGCGCAATCTTGGCTCACGGCAACCTCTGTCTCCCAGGTTCAAGTGATTCTATTGCCTCAGCCTTCAGAGTAGCTAGGATTACAGGCACGAGCCATCATGCCTGGCTAATTTTTGTGTTTTTATAGCCATGTTGGCCAGGCTGGTCTTGAACTCCTGACCTCAGGTGATCCACCCGCCTTGGCCTCCCAAAATGCTGGGATTATAGGCGTGAGCCACTGCACCCAGCCAAAAGATTTTTAAATACTGGGTTTTTGAGGTGCTGCCTGAACGTTCTTGAGGTTTATAACTAAGGCCTTTCTGCTTCCTGTGTTTTCTGAGACAATCCACTCATTATCCAAAGCAGCATATTTGTATTTGTCTGATTGCTACTCCAATCTGGAGGCATATAAAACAAAACAATGGCCAGGCATGGTGGCTCATGCCTATAATCCCAACACTTTGGGAGGCTGAGGCAGGAGGATCTCTTGAGGTCAGGAGTTCCAAACCACCTTGGGCAATATAACAAGACAAAAAAATTAAAAAATTTTTAAAATTAGCTGAGTGTGGTGGTGCATGCCTGTAATCCTAGCTATTCAAAAGGCTGAGGGAAAAGGATTTCCTGAACCAGGAGTTCAAGGCTATACAGTAAGAATCCAGCCTGGTGACAGAGTAAGACCCTCCCTTCAAAAAACCAACCAGTTACTCTGCCCTTAGCACATAGACCGTCCTTCATTCAACATATAGAGCACGTACTTGCTCAATTTTTGTGGGCCTCTTTGTCCATAAAACTGTATTAAAAATTATATTTTACTATGCCATGGATACAAAATACATGACCCAGGCTAGACTTATGTTTATTTTTTCCCTTCTCTTTTTAAAAGAAATTAAAACATTTTCATGGGACTGTGACTACTGTGCCTGGTAGATATGTCAGCCCTGCCACCCGTGGACATTTGGAGTAGGAGGGGCTGGGGAATTTGCATTTGAACATTATGATCTGACTGCACCTAGAGGAAAAAAGATCTGTATCTTCACTGACGGTCCCAAATATTAAAAAACAAGACCAGGTCCCAAGAGACGGCCCTAGGGAGACCCCCAGGTTGCTAGATGAGTCTTTAACCTCAGCCCACCCTGCCCCCTGAATGAGGGGCCTGTGTGTGGTGGGGCATGCTATCATGAGGAGAGTTGCCAGGAGCGGGAGGCAGAAGCAGAACAGAAGGTGGGAGGGGAGATTAGACACACACTTGGCAATTTCAGTACAGGGACTAGGACGAAGACTCTTAACCTTTTAGGGGAGTGGAGCTATCAATGACATCTTTGAGAGTTGTGTGGAAGCTTTGGATGCACTCCCTGGAACAATGCATGCATTCATACATGTACCAACATTTACACAAACTTTCTGGGGCTAACAAAAGTTCGTAGGTCCCAGTTTCACACCCTCAGGTCCAAGGCAGCTCCCTGCAGTCTAGAAAAGAGAAACAACATACCAGGATCATTTTCCTCCCTCAGGCTCCCTGCTGCTAGAATCCAGAATCCAGGCTGGAATACCCGGCTACTATGTGGGTTAATCAGACGTCGATGCTGGCTGGCACCTTACCACTATGGGCAGCACAGTTTCCATGGGGAAATGCATTCCTACTTCCACAACAGACTTCTAAAGGACTCTTGCAGCACAACTGGGTTTGTCATTTGGGGGTTGGTTGTCCTGATGGTAATCCACTTTAATGAGCACAACAGTAAGAACAAAGCGGCCTTTTCTTGTGGGCCTGGCTGTAAGCTTAAATGCTTCCCACCTCTGAATCCAAACGTCCTGCAAGCATAGCTCTCCTGTGCAGCAACTAACCAGCACTCACTACAATAACGGGGCTCTGGAAGGAATAATTAGACTTTATGGTGGTAATTCACCCCGGTTTCACAGAACCCACTTCTGCGTGGAGAGAAAAAGAAAAGGCTTTAATTGATTCTGAATTAAAAGATCTAGGAAAAATTCCAGTCTACCAATCAGAGAAAGCAGACTTAAAATTAAAGCCAGAATTTCAAGTTTCACACACTAATGGGGCTCAAAGTATTAACTCTGATCTTGTTTTTGAAGTAACCATTTAGAACTAAATCAATTCCAAGATAAAAACAAAAGATTATTTTGTTAAGGTAGAACGTTTTGTAAAAATGAAAATAACATAAATATCCAGTATACATATAATATTTATATATTGTTTATTTAAATATATACTTACATAGGCCGGGCACGGTGGCTCACACCTGTAGTCCCAGCACTTTGGGAGGCCGAGGCAGGTGGATCACGTGAGGTCAGTAGTTCAAGACCAGCCTGGCCAACATAGTGAAACCCTGTCTCTACTGAAAATATAAAAATTAGCTGGGCATGGTGGTACATGCCTGTAATCCAAGCTACTTGGGAGACTGAGGCAGGAGAGTCACTTGAATCCGGGAGGCAGAGGTTGCAGTGAGCCGAGATCGTGCCACTGCACTCTAGCCTGGGCAATGAAGCAAGACTCCATCTCAAAACAAATAAACAAATAAATATATATCAGTAATATTTATATATTAAATAATTATATAAATATATTTGGGCATATAAATATTATTTATTTATACATGAATATATATTTATATTATTTTTATTCAATAGCCAGGTACTACTATTTTAACAAAACAATCTTGTTTCATTGTGGTTGTGGCAGGTAAGCAGCTGAAATTTAGGGAGACATTTCTTTGTGGCTGCCCTGGTGCTACCTGTAAGCAACCCTCTGCACCATTTTGTGCATAAGGAAAGTGAGGTTTCCAAAGCTACAGTTAATAATAAATTACCGTTGCTATTATTATTCCTACTGAGATAGAGTATTCTTCCTAGAATAGCTAAAATTTTGTTTCCTGAAGGCAAGGGGATGAAGCAGGTCATCTTCTGGTCTGGAAATTCTTGGCTCCTAAATCAGCACGGTTCTTACTTTTGAAGGGAGGGTGACTTGCAGGACTTGTCAGCCAGGCCTACTAGAACAATGTCTTTGCAGAGAAGCACAAAATTCCTTCACATTTCTCGGTGGAGCATTACCCATGAAATCTAATCCCCACCCTTCAGGCCCTGCGCAGAGATCCTGGGCCCTTGGGGACTGAGGGGTGAGCAGTGGGCCCTGCTCAGGTTTTGTGCAGCCAAGGTTTGTGGGATAATGAATGAATGAGCTCCTTGGATCGTCACCAGTGAAGCTGCAGATGCTCTCTAAAGATGTCAGAGATTGGGGCAGAAGCTGGGCATGAGGATTGAAGACCCATCAGCCTCTTCTCTGAGTGTGATGTGCGTACCTGGGGGAATAGCAGTTCTCTTTCTGCTGGGGCTGCTAACATGGAGGGATGTATGTCTGGGGCTGCTGGGGCCGTCTTGTCTTCAGCCCTCTGTGTGGCCATTACACCCACACACACAGACACAAATATCAGACAGGTAGAGGGAGACAAAGCTAAAGGGGTTGATTTGGGTGGAGAAATCCAGTGCTAGTGAAGTGGGCATGATCTAGAAGCGTTTCTCTCTTTCTTTTTCATTCATTCCTTTATTCACTCATTCAACATGCTTATATGAGACAACTGCCATATGTCTACCACAGGGCCATGAACCAAGCCAAGGAGCCAGACACCATAAATGAATAAGCAAGGTCCAGTTTCACTAGGATTTCCCAGTCTACTGGGATGGAAAAATGTGTAAGCAAATACAGCCATTTCACCCCACCTGTTAGGTATGAAGAAAACTCCAGGAGAAGCAAAGCAGGAAGCTGATTAGGTTTGCTCCAGACAGGGTCTTATAAGACATGTAGAGGCCAAGGAGATGAGGAAAAGGTCTTCCTGACACCAAGCACAGCCAGGAAGAGCACTCGGTGGACACTGCTATGCCATGCCACTGTTATGCCAGGGATAGGGGAAACAATATTTAAATCACCTATAGGAGGGCAAGTGCTGTGGGTTTGAGCCCCACCCTTCCCCTTCCCACTTATTCATTCCACAAATATGTACTGAGTGCCTGCTCTGTGGAGGCACCGTTCTAAGTATCAGAGACACAGCAGTGAGCAAAACATCAGGAAAAAAGGTGAATATCTCTGTCTATATGAGTTTACACTCTAGTTGGGGAGAGAGATGTAAACAAAATAAATTAACAAAGTACTATCTGTTGTCCTTATTCCCATGTATCCTGTTCTACAAAGTCCCTAAAAACACTGGATTAGTAAATACTGGACTTTGCTCCTAGAGGCAACACAGGGTGAGGTTCCTATGAGACTCTGGGCATGACATTTTCATTAACCAATCACTACATAACCTTGCTTTGTGTGTGTTTCTATTTTATGTCAACTTGTTTAATATATATTACTGATTCATTAACATTGAACTCACTGCCACAGCACTATAACTCTTGCCTAAAAGAAGCTTATTTAATGCACATTTTCTCCATGAGATACATCACAGCTTCCTGCACTTAGGAACACTAGCCAGCACTTCAGCACTATGTTTGGGGCCATTTTAGACAGCACAATCATCAACATAAAGCTTTAAAACTCAGCCCCCCCAAAAAAAGAGGGCAGGAAGTAAATCATAGAAAGGACACTTGATAATAGTATGAGAACTGAAACAAGAAAGCAGAACATTGTCTTGTTTGACCTCAGCTGCCGACTTGCATATTGGACAACTCAAAATTTTCACCATTCTGTGCATGTCTATGTTCCCTCTGGCAGAACCCATGGCTGGAGTCACCCTACAAGGGGAGGCAGGGGAATTCCCACAAGAGGGTATTTCCAAAATGTCCCAAGATGGAGTGATTGAGATTTCAAGGAAGAAAGCACTAAACCTCAGGGGGATCAATCCAAAGCATTTACTAGAGGAATTTACAGAGGAGAGCTACTGCCAGTGGTCGGGGGGTGGAGGGGGACGGTGAAAGAAGGAGGTATTCTACTTAGGTATGTCTGCAACAAGGGGTCAGGGTATAGAGTTTATATGAGGGTTGAAGAAATTGGGCTCAGGGCCGGGGCTAGTTTTTTTTTCAGTGCTTTGGGCAGCAACCTGGACAACTTTATCAGTGCCTGGGAATGTTTAAGGCTCCAGCTTGGGTTCAAACCTGCTAGGAAAAACAAGTAGCCAGCTGAGTGACAGAGCAGTCAAAGTGCTCTGTGTTTCTTGGTCAGCACAAGAGCAAAAGACCCTACAGTCTGCATACGACTGGGAAAGTTCTGTGTGTGTTAATTGTGAGGTTACAAATAAATTTTAGCAAGTAGGCAAATTAACACACCCAGAAATAATGAGGATCGACTGCATGTAGCATATGAGAATGTGATAAATTATGAAGGAAAATGAAACTCACTTGAGAGGCTTTCTGAGCTGTCGGGTGGTTTGAGGTCTGGGTTGTGGATGTGGGCATCAGGGTTCTCCTCCCAGAGAGTGAGCACAGAGGCTTGCTATGCCTGTAGTGGCTGTTGCTGAATATCCTGTAGCCTCCAGGGCTCCCCAGCAGCCAGAAAGCCTTGATGGGAACAGGAGCCCTTTACACACCTTTATGTTCACATCTGAGTCTTGTTTTCCTCTCTGCTCCAGGAAGGAATAAACGTCTCATGGGGATAACAAGAATCACACTGAGGACTTCACAGAGCAGTCTTATTTGAGCCTCACAACAACCACATGAGGTAAGAAGAGCAAAGATTATTTTTACTTTACAAGTGGAGATGAAATCCTGAAGCTTAGAAAGGTTATAACTAGCCACGATGATTCTGGAATATTTGGCTGATATTTAGAAGCCTAGGCTGGAGCCGGTGGGGCTGGGGTTCCCACTTCAGATTTATTGATGCCTTGTTGAGTTCAACAAATTTGTATCCAAAGCTCTCCAATTATGTAAGGAATATAACATTCTGATTCCTCTAAGAGCATTTATTCATTCCTTCAAAAAGTATTTATTGAGCACCTGCTATATGCCAGTCACTATTCTAGGTTCTGAGGATACAGCAGTGACCAAAATGAACTTATATCCTTGCTTTCATGGAGCTCACATTTTACTGACAAAAGATAGACAATAAAAGGGAATATTAAGGAAAAAAGATAATGCAGCTGCCTCTTTAGGTCACCTGTAACTCCAATTTGTTGAAGGTAGCTTGGTCTAGAGCACGTTTATCCAACCTGTGGCCCATGGGCCACATGTAGCCTAAAACTGTCCTAGCTTTGAAAGTGGTCCAACACAAATTTATAAACATTTTAAAAACATTATGAGGTTTTTTTTGCATTTTTTAGCTCATCAGCTATCATTAGTGTTAGTATATTTTACATATGACCCAAGACAATTTTTCTTCTTCCAAAGTGGCCCAGGAAAAAATTGGACACCCCTGGTAGAGGAAAGGGCACCGAAGGCTGTCCTAATGCTGCCTCTTGCTGTCTGGGTGACCCTGGGTCTGAGTTGCCGCATCTATGATTATAACTGCGTACAGGCCCTAGAGGTTAGGGACAGGTGTAATCAACATGTCTGCAATTCATTTTTAACTTTTATCAAATATATCGAGCATGCCAAAAAAATAGAGAGAGAATAACATAATGAACACGTACATGCTTGCTTACCAGTTTTCAGACATGAAACTGCAAATTCAAAGTGGCTTTGTAATGGGTCCACTTGGCTGGGCTGAATCCCCTTCCCTGGATGTTTCTGCTTCAGTGGGCCACAAGAGACCTTTTTTGAGATTTGGAGGACAGAGCTGAAGCAGCAGCCGTACTATTTTTCAGACATGGAAGGCCCAGGTGGGTGCTTTTATTGAACGTTGTTGCCCCTCTGCTTACCTTGTTGGCGGGGAGAGTGTCTAGGCCTGCACCTGCTCCCCCTGGCCCTGCCTCTGCCTTCAGTTCCTATGACTGCTGAGCCAGGTATGTGTCTAGGTCCATGACAAATGGTACCAGCTTCTCCTGCAGGACACCCTTGGTCAAGGTGGGAGATGGTGAGTGACCGACACAGTTTTCTGTCCATCCTTGTGGATTTCAGCTCATATTCCTGGGTTCCATCTTGTCCTCATTCTTCTCTGGTTTACATCCACTTCCCTTCCTGACTGCCTTCCCGGGGGACTTTAAACTCCAGCATCAGAGAAGACAGCAGCTTTCCATAAACTATTTAACCAGATGCCACAATAGCATAAGGTCAAATCTTGTAACAGAGAACATGTAGTGATGGATGGATGAGTGGGTGGACGGATAGATGGATGGATGGATAGACGATTGATAGATAGATAGATAATCTTCTAGTGGTTTTATGTCTCTGGCTGATACATCCTATGTACTTGTATCTGATGATACCCCTGCTATTTCCTGCCCAAAGGTAAAGGCTCTCCATTTTAGTATTTTTCATTTCTATTTTTACTTTATACGTATATATCTATAAATAATATACAATATTTGTTATTGGATTCTCATTAAGTTTAATGTTTAGTAAACAATCACTCAAGACCCAGTGTCTTGATTATTGATTCTTAGGTCCTCCTAGCACCACAAAGTGTCTTCCTTGGTTATCGTGGGAGGTCCCAAAGGAGCACTTCACGTGAATGCACAAATCTCTCTGTCCACTAAGGTTCCCATGCAGCAGCTGCAATGTCCTTCCTTTCTGCTTCCAAAGACCTGAGACAATGTCAGCACGGCCACTGCCAGCAGTGCACCCTGCGCATCATGATGACTGTGACAAAGGAGCTGCCTCCCTGGCTCCTGGCTCCCTCATCCACATGCCAAAGCAGGTCTGGTTCTGTCTGCAGAGGTCAAGGACACCCTTTCCTCTCTCCCTAATACCACACATCTTCACCCCAGCCTCCAAGCAGCCCAGCCTCTGCCTCGGGCCCCATACACTCTCTCATTAAATCAGGCCCTTCCTATCTTCCCTTCCACCCTCAGATCCAACAAGTGACACTTTCCCCATACTAAACCAAACCAAAATCCACTCCTATCACCACAGCAAGAGAAAGCCTCTCAAAGAGACTGCCTTCTAAATTCATTCTCAGCCAAATAACATTTACTCGTGCTTGGAAATTAAGGGATATGCAGGGAGACAGAGGGAACACTGGATACATCCCACAGCTGCAGGGTGCAAGAGCACACAACTTCATATTCCCAGCCAGGGCTCTTAATGCTGCCATGTAACCATATGACAGCAATGGCCTCATCTTCCCAAGAATAATGGCTGAACACCTGCTTTACCTGTTGGATACATAAAGTTTCACTGGTTTTGGCCATTTTCATCAAGTCAAAGAAACAGTATGTCCCAAAGCTTCATTCATTCAACCCATATTAACTGAGTTTCAGCCAAGTGTCAGATGCCATTTGAGGTGCTTGGGATCCATTGCAGAATAAAACCAACTAAGAGCTCGGCCCTTGTACAGTTTCTATTCCAAACTAGAGCTCTAGAACAGACATCTTCTAGCAAAGATTAAATAATAGTTTATTCTTCCATCCCACCTTTTGTGTCTTCCTTTTATAATTCCAAAATACTTTATAGCCCAAGGTTTAGCCAGGGCATTACATTCCATATAGAAAGAAGTTTTGAAGATCAATTTTATTGGAATATTATTTCCATATAATAAAATCCATATCATTTCAAGTATACCATATATTGCATTTTATTTTATTTTGCTTTATTTTATTATTTTTTCTTTTGAGACAGTCTTGCTCTGTCAACCAGGGTGGAGTGCAATGGTGCGATCTCGGCTCACAGCAACCTCCACCTCCCGGGTTCAAGCAATTCTCCTGCCTCAGCTTCCCGAGTAGCTGGGATTACAGGTGCCTACCACTGCACCCAGCTAATTTTTATATTTTTAGTAGAGATAGGGTTTCACCATATTGGCCAGGCTAGTCTTGAACTCTTGACCTCAGGTGATCTGCCCACCTCAGTTTCCCAAAGTGCTGGGATTACAGGTGTAAGCCACTGCACCTGGCACATTTATTGCATTTTTAAAAATGCATGTACTGTACAACTGCCACTACAATCAACATAGAGATTTCCATCAACCCCAGAAAGTTCCTGTGCCCTTTCCCACTCAATCTTCTCTGTCCTTCCTATAGAAACGCTTAGCTGCTTTCTGTCACTCTAGGTTGGATTTTTCTTCCCTAAAGTTTCATGTAAATAAACTCATACAGTATGTACTCTTTGGCTACTGGCTTATTTTGCTCATCAGAAAGTTTTTGAGATTCACTCATGTTGTTGCATGTATCAGTGGTCCATTCCTTTCTATTGCTGAGTAGCATTCCATTGCACACAAACACAAAACCCACAATTTCTTTATTTATGCACCTGTTGAAGGCCGTTCGGATTGTTTACCTTTTTAGCTGTTATAATGTTCACAGTATGATGCTACTATCAACATTCACGTACAAGTCTTTGTGTAATTATACGTTTCTATTCCTCTTGGGAACATACCCAGTAGTAGAGTTGCTGGGCCATGTGATAAAAAATTATTTGTTTTGTAAAGATTTATGCCTTTTCTTCATGCTAATGCATTTCAAGTGCATATTTCACTTCGTAAGAAAATGCCACCCTATTATCCAAAGTGATTGTATCCTTTCACATTCCCATCAACAATATTCAAAATCCCAGTGTTCCTCGGGCATAACAGCATGGGGTACCGTCAGTCTTTTTAATTTTAGCCATTCTTATGGGTGTGTGGGATATCTCAACATGGCTTTAACTGCCTTTCCCAGGCACTGTTTTAAGTGCTTTATTAACTTACTTCTCACAACAACCTTATGAAATACACATTTTTATTATTCCCATTTCACATACAGGGAAACGAAGGCACAGGAAGGTAGAGTAGCTTGCCCAATGGCACAACACACCTAGTAAGTGGTAGGGCCAGGGTTCAATCCAAGCATTCTGACTCCAGGAGTGAGACTCTTAACCCCTTGGCCACACCAGCCTCCCAGGAGTAAGTTCTTGGGCTCCACTGTGGATGGTCTGTTATAAGCATGGCTGGAAAGACTTGCCAGCCACCTGAGAAGAGGTGTTGCCTAAGATAAAGCTTTATAGCCTAAAGACAGGTGTCTGAAGAGTCACACACCAGGGAGCAGAAGAAGCCAGAGCTGCCAGCCCACAGTTGAGGGCTGGACCAGGATGAGGGCCAAGGGCCACTGGTCTCAGTCTCTGCCTTTTGTGCCAAGCACTGGCAAGGACCATTGTGGCAGCAAAGAACTCAAACAGTGGCTGGGGGTGGGTGAGGGATGACCTTGCCTTCAAGAGAGAGTGCAAGGTCATTCACTACTGTCATCCACTGTTTGAATCCTCTTGGTGCCTGAGGAAGGGCCCTATCTGACTCAGTAACTGGTACAGGAATCTGGGGTGTGTCTGGGGAAAGACTATCCTTTTTGGAAACAGGTGGGGGTATAAACTATAAATGAACACAAGTGCTAATCCTAAAAGGGAATAGGGAACATATTAGTCAGGGTTCTCTAGAGAGACACCACCAATAGGATACACGTATGTAGATGATAGATAGATACATGACAGGGGATTTATAGGGGAAATCAGCTCATGCAATTTTGGAGGCAGGGATTTTCCATGACAGGCTATCTTCAAGTTGGAGACCCTGGGTTGCCTGTAGCATGGTTTAGTCCAAGTGAAAAAGCCTCAGAACCGGGGAAGCTGACAGTGTAATTCTCAGGGTAGCGGTGGAGAGTTGCTGGCATAAGTCCTGGAGTCCAGAGGACAAGAAGCCTGGAGTTCTGATGTCCCAGAGCAGAAGAGAAGAGTGTCTCAGGTCCAGGAGAAAGAGGGAGGTAATCCTTTTCTCTCCTTTTTTTTTTTTAGGTCGCAGTGAGCCGAGATTGCGTCACTGCACTTCTCTCCTTTTTTATTCTATCTGTGACCCCAGCTGATTGGATGGTGTGTATTTACATGGAAGGTGACTCTTCCACACTCAGTCCACTGACTCACGTGCCAGTCTTCTCAGGAAACACCCTCGCAGATATACCCAAAAGCAACATTTTGCCAGCAATCTCCAGTTAAACCAAGACCTCAACCATCACAGGGAACAACCAAAGAAAACACACAACCCTACAACAATGTCAAACTTCCAATGGACCCACCTCTGATCTAGGATACCCAAGGAATAGAAAAGAGCAGGGGCTCCTGGACTTCCGAATGTCAAAGACCAGCGAAGTTTTAAACAGAAAAGATAACTGAATGGGATAACATAAGTTTCATAACTTTTTACTTTGATGAGTAAGGACATTAATGAAATAACCACTAGTAAGTGCCGTCACCATTATGTCATTAAAAAAAGGACATATGGATAACTCCAAAGGTAGGAAAGACAATCTCAGAATAATATTTGGGTTTTTTTGGCTGGGCACAGTGGCTCATGCCTGTAATCCCAGCACTTTGGGAGGCTGATATGGGAAGATTGCTTAAGCCTAGGAGTTTGAGGCCAGGCTGAGAACATAGCAAGATCCTATCTGTACAAACAGTTTTTTAAAAAAATTAGCCAAGCATGATGGTGCACACCTGTAGTCCCAGTTATTCAGGAGGCTGAGGTGGGAGGATTGACTGAGCCTGGGAGGTCAAAGCTGTAGTGAGCTGTGATTGCACCACTGCACTCCAACCTGGGCAACAGAGAGAGACCCTGTCTCAAAAAAAAATTATATATATACATATATACACCTTCTTTAATGGAATACATTGGCTTTATTTTAAAATTTGCTACAAGTTCACAAACTGTAGCATCAGTGAGATAAGTTCAAATCTCAACTCTGCTACTATACCTGGCCCTTTACATGGCATCCTGGTTACCTATGTATTGCTGTGTAACAAATTACCCCAAAATGTACACTCACAGATACTGTGGGTCAGGAATAAAGACAGAGGAGAGAAGGAGGCCTTGTCTCTGCTCCAAGATATATTGACACTCAGCTAGGAAGACTCAGATGGCCAGGGGTGACTCTAATGACTGAGGTCTAGAATCATCCGAAGACTTCTTTGCTCACATGTCTGGTGCCTAGGCTGGGGTGACTTGAAGGCTGGGTTCAGCTGGGAATATCAACTGAGCACCCACAAGTGGCCTCTCCATGTGCCTTGGGCTTCCTCATAGCATGGTGGTTTCAGAGAAGTTACATCCTTTTATGAGCCTGGTGGCTCAGTGCTCCAAGAATGTGTAATACACAAACAGAAACTACATGACCTTTTATGACCTAGCCTTGGAAGTCATATGGAGTCACTTCCTCTGTAATATATTAATTGAGTCTATCACATCCTTACTCAGATAGATCCAACAGAATGCGAGATAGACCCCATCTCTTGATGAGAGGAGCGTCAAAGAATTCAGTCATTTTTAAAAACCACTGCATTGACGTAGCTGTTTTACATTTAGCCTTTACAACAATACAAGGTGTATATCATTATTTCCATTTTATAGATGAAAGAAATTAGGCTCATAAGGGCCAATAAATTCACCCTAAACTAGTAAAGTACTGAGATAAATGTTTGCCTCCCTGCATTTTCCTGTTCTCATGGCCTCTCAATCCAAACCTTTAATCCAGCTGACTATATCCCATCACCCAGCAGGCGAAGGGGCTGTGGACGCCTAACACTGCTTGCAGAGAGGCCAGGGACCTGCCTTCCTCCTTGGCTAATCTAGTCCCATGAACCAGCTTTTCAGGCTCCCCGCTGGCCTCCATTCACGGGCTCTCAAAGTGCTCTTTAGGCTCTGTGTCAGGTTTTGCCTCTCTGAGTTTTAACTGTTTGCCTTAAAGGATTTTGCCCTTATTATCCCTCTGCCTTTTGCAGGCCAGCCTGACTGTATGGATCCCATCTCCAGCATGGACATTAACCCACTTGTGCCAATGTGGGTCTGGCCTGGCCTATGGCCAGGGGAATATGGACAACCTGAGCTATTCAACAGTCATGATACGGGTGTGGTAAGAGCAGTGCTCATCTAGGCAGGGTGGCTCACACCTGTAATCCCAGCACCTTAGTAGGCCAAGGTGGGCAGATCACCTGAGGTGAAGAGTTTGAGACCAGCCCAACATGGTGAAACCCCATCTCTACTAAAAATATAAAAATTAGCTGGGTGTGGTGGTGTGCACCTGTAGTCCCAGCTACTCGGGAGGCTGAGGTACAAGAATTGCTTGAACCCAGAAGGTAGAGGCTGTAGTGAGCTGAGATCGTGCCACTGCACATCTGGGCCATTATTCCTCATTGAGGTCTCTGAGAAGATGGACTCACCAGGAGTCAACAGACCCATAGAGAAATACATTTATTTCTCAGGACTCTTCCTTGCAAGTGCCAGAAGCTCACCCTGTGCTCAAAGAGGGTATGTGGTAGGAATATTTACAAAAACAGGAATGGCAGGGATGAAGCTGGACCCAGAGCTCTAGAACTAAAGACACTGTGCTGCTGACAACTTTCTTCCCATCTTTTGTTTCTGTATGTCAGCCTAAATTCCTCCTAATCCTGATGGTCTTCTTCCACATAAAGCGGGAAATGAGAGCAACAGCCTCTGAGCCATGCACTCTTCATCAGAGTGAGATTATTACATTTCCCCGATTACAGCTTGAAAAATCTCAAAAGGGCTGGCTTGAGTCCGTTACCCACCTTGGGTCAATCTACGATGGCCAGGGAGATGGCATCAACTCAGACTTGATCTCTCAGACCCCACCTACCCCTGTGAGTCAGGCAGCCCTCCTATGTGCTATGTACCTCATTACATGACCAAAATCCACAGGTCAAGAGGCCAGGTGAATTTCTGAGATCTTGGCCAGGGCCATGGCTCAACGTTGTTTGTTCCTCCTTTCCCCACCACATTCCTCAGATTTTCCCTATCATCAGTGCTGTGGTGTGGGTTTTTCCAGGTGTAGCTAGAAGCCCAATGAGTACCAGAGACCATTGTCTGAAGCCTGTTTTTCTGTCTTAACCTGGATACCACTCCCTTTTCATTATATCTTTCTTTTTTTTTTTTCTGGGCAGGGTAGGGGTAGGGGGCATGGACAGAGTCCTTCAAATGAACTTCTTGTCGTGTGAGAAAAACAAACTTACATTATTTGGTTGGATGTACTGTTACTCACAGCTGAAGACAATCTAACAGACATACTGGTCATGATGGTTAATACCACTGATAAGGGAATCAGGATTAAAAATAATCTAAGACAGCTGGGTATGGTGGCTCATGCCTGTAATCCCAGCACTTTGGGAGGCTGAGGCAGGCAGATCATGAGGTCAGGAGTTCGAGACCAGCCTGGCCAATATGGTGAAACCCCCGTCTCTACTAAAAATACAAAAATTAGCTGGGCGTGGTGGCACATGCCTGTAGTCCCAGCTACTTGGAAGGCTGAGGCAGGAGAATTGCTTGAACCCAGGAGGTGGAGGTTGCAGCGAGCCAAGATCTCGCCACTGCACTCCAGCCTGGGAGACAGAGTAAGAGTCCGTCTCAATCATCTTCATCATCATCATCATCATCACCATCATCATTTAAGACTGGAAAGCTTGCCCCAAATAAAACAAACTGGAACAGGAATGAATGCATAATCAGGTGGGATAATTCTTACCTATTTTTCCTTTTGATGCTGATTGGAGATGCATGAAACGTGGTTAACATCTCTGCGTAATCAGGACTTGATTGATTGCTCCTTTCTGATTCTTCCTGAAAAAAAAAAAAAAAGGAATAAATGTAAAATGTTTGCATTAAGGATGAAGATGAATTGCTCTATTAGGATAAAATGTAAATGAATATATATTTTAAAATCAGGTGTGTCAAAAATACCATGGATAAATTTAAAAGACAAATTATAGACTTGAAAAATTATAACACACACAAAATATGAAAGTTTGTTATCCTTATACAATGAACTCTTGCAAACCAATAAGAAAATGGCAAAAAATAAAACAAAAAACAAAAAAAACCCCACATGCTTCAATAGAAAAATGGTAAGGAATAAGGAAAGGCAATTCCCAAAAGAAGAAATTGAAATGAAATAATCAATTAGATGAAATTCTACCTCACTGAATGCAGTAGAGAATGCAAGTTAAATACAATAAAATACACAGGGGCATATTCAGTTTTGTGAAACCTGAAACTTAAAAAATGGGGGAACTGGGTCTTCAAAATTGTGATTTCAAAATTAAGTGTGAATAAGAATATTTTTGAAATAAGTAAATAAATCACAGCAAACTATGTTTCAAATGCTAAAAAAAAAACCCACAAATGTCACAAAAGCCAGCAAAAATAACATAATATTTTTATTAACTAAGATGTTTATAACATTTTTTCCTATATTTTCTAGATGCCTATACTTTCATCATTTCTTCAATTAACAATTTTGCATTGCTATTTTCTGTAAAGAGGATAAAAATATAATTCAGTATTTGTCCTAACATAGTTTATTGAACTATATTTCTTCTTAGAGTTGAGATTCATAAAACATATGACTCCACATGTAGATTTGCTTGCTGTTTGTAACACTGCTATGTTTGTGCTTTATAAGTCAGATATTCTAATATGTTCTCTTTCACATCGTGCCCACCAAAAACGTTAAAAAATAGATGTAGTGCACTTGTAGTGGTGTATACTGCATTATTGAGTGTATTCCTAAAAGAAGAGAACCATTTTGACTAGGTGCAGATGAGAACTGAACCCTCCACTCATAATTTTCCACATCTGATGACTGGAAGAACACAGACTAAATGCTGGCTCTGTACATTTCAAACTATGTTTCCCTTCTACTCTCCAAGCAGTTTTAAGGCCAAGGTTGCAGGACCTGATCATAGTATGATATAATCTTTAGCTCTACCTACGATGTTGTGAAGCTGGGTGAGTTGACACAGTGGGCGGTAGGAGTGTTTTGGGGAGCAATTCGTCTATTGGGGAGCAACCATAACTAAAAGGGACATGGAAGTCATTGTAGCTCCATACATATGTTCCACCAAACTCTAAATGTATTTTCAATTCAATTTTATCGTAGCCAACTTCCAATGCCTCCAGCCACTTGGATAACACTCAGCACAAGAAGTATGATTGAGAATGAGAAGAAACAGCTGCCTTAACAGATTTTAATGAAAATGTTTAATTTTGCACATTTTATTAAAGACATCTAATCATGTTAATATACAGCTAAGGGCATCCCCAGGGTCCTAATTAGATGCCCTAAAACATACATTTTATCTTCATGGTACATCAACTCTGGGTGTAGGTACATTTGATGTTGAGTTTCCACATCAATGTCAATATTTAAGGCAAAAATTTGTATACATAAAAAATTATTTATATAGCATATAATGATCTAACACAATGAGCTTTTCCTCAGGCTGTGGATCAGATTACTTTCCATTTTTGTTCATTTCCAGTTGAAGCAGTAGAGGTGCTTAGGATCATGTTATACAAACAATACGGATGTATACCATATTGTTTGGAAACAGCAGAGCCACCTCTCTAGTATCATCAGTGCAGGGCATCTTCTCATGAAGTTATGAAGTGAAAGGACAGGCAGAATTTCTGTAATACAGGCCATTTTCCTCTTGCTCTTTCTCTCCCGACCCCTTAATGCATACAGTTTAATTCAAGTAAGTTATTGATTGTATGATGAGACCTTACTATACCACATGTAACACTCACAATTTCCAAAAATTGGAACAAACATTTCTGAAACTTCTTGGGAATATAATTAAGCATCATGCATCAAAAGCCCCCCAAAAAGTTCATACCCCTAAGATTCAGTTTCCAGGAATTTATCCTAACTAAATCATTATGAACATACTAAAATATGTAGCTACAAGTGTGTTCATTACTAAATTATTTATTTTTATTTTTTTAATTGTTAGAGGTGGAGTCTTGCTATGCTGCCCAGACTGGACTCAAACTCCTGGGTTCAAGCAGTCCTCCTGCCTCAGCCTCCCAAGTAGTTGGGATTACAGGTGCAAGCTACCATGCCTGGCCCTAGGTTTTTAATCAGTAAAAATTGGAAATAATCTGTTACTGGATGGCCAATCATATGGCATTGCTTAAGTTAGTTATAGAATAGTTACACAAGGAATACCACACATGGGTTCAAATGACAATGTAAAGAAATGTGAAAGATCTACTTGAAGAAAAAATTAAATGGTATTAAGAACACAGAAGATAATTTGTAGAAATGAAAATAAATACCCTGCTCTTGGATAGAAAGATAAATATTGTCATGATTAATTATTAATCTAAAAATTTAACCTCATCTCAATTAAAAATAACAATCAGAATTATTAAAAAATAAGATAATATGACTGTAAACTCTAATGAAAGTACAAATGGCAAGAATATCCAGAAAAATTGTAAAAGGGACTCTATCCCTACTAAATAGTAAAATATATTATTAAAAACTGCAGTAATTAAAACTCTTGGTAGTAATTCATGAGTAGATGTACAGAAGTAAACAGAGTCTAGAAAAACTAGACTCTGATGTAAGAAGGAACAGAGTATATGATATGGATGGCCTTTCAACTTGAAGAAAAAAATGGTGGCTTGTTCAATAAATCTTATTAGGACAACTAGCTAACTTATACACTAGAATTAATTCCAAGTAAAAGAAAAGGTATAAAATTAAAATTTAAAATGTAAAGGCAGATGCACAGAAACATTTTTTTAATTTAAAATTTTTTAAAATTAAGAAAAATTAAAAAATATGTAATTTTAGTAAAGGAGAGGCCAATAGTATATATAAGCTGATACAAAGCTCACAAGCCATAAAATATACATAAAAAATGACTACATAAAATTTTAAACATTTTGAAAAGAAAAAAATGTCATAAATAAGTCTGAAGGGAAAATAACCTAAGAAAAATATTTCAATGTGGATGACAGTCAAAAGCCTTATTTCTCAAAATATAAAAAATTTAAAATAATAAATAAGAAAAAGGCCAATAAAAACATGGTTATCCACAAGTACAGAGCTTCACATAAGATGTCATAGTAAAGTATGTTTTCTGACTTTTTTACTTATCTTTACTGATGTATAATTTACATACAACAAAACTTGCCAATGCTAAATGTAAAGTTTGATGAATTTCAATAAATGTTTATGGTTGGTGATTGCCACAATTAGGATATAGAATTTTTCCATCACCCTAAACAGTTTCCTGTTGCCCTTTTGCAATCAATTTCCTTACCCTACCCCTGACATCTAGGAACCACTATGCCCTTTGGGTTACTATGGTTTTGTCTTTTCTAGAATTTCATAAATATGAAATTATATAGTATGAGTCTTTTGTATCTGGCTTCTTATACTTAGCATAATGCTTTGAGATTTATCCATGTTGTTGCAGGCATAAGTAGTTAATTTCTTTTTTATTGCTGAGTAGTAAATATTCCATTATATGGATATACCGCAATTTGTAGCAGTTGATGAACATTTCGGTTGTTTCCAGTTTGGGGCCATTATGAATAAAGCTGCTATGGACAAGTCTATATGGACATGTTTTCATTTTTCTCGGGTGAATATCTAAAGAGTGGAATTTCTAAGTCATATGTAAGTATACATGTAAATATAAAAGAAACTTGGCCAGGCAGGGGGCTCATACCTGTAATCACAGCACTATGGGGGTCAGAGGTGGGCAGATCACCTGAGGTTGGGAGTTTGAGACCAGCCTGGACAACATGATGAAACCCCATCTCTACTAAAATACATAAATTAGCTGGGCATGGTGGCACTCACCTGTAATCCCAGCTACTTAGGAGGCTGAGGCAAGAGGATCACTTGAACCTGAGAGGCAGAGGTTGTAGTGAGCCGAAACCATGCCACTGCACTCCAGCCTGGGTGACAGAGCAAGTCTGTCTCAAAAAAAAAAAAAAAAACAGAGAAAAAGAAAAAAAAAAAGAAAGAAAAAGAAACTGTCAGACCAGTTTCTAAGATTTCTAAGGTTGGAGCATGAGGAGAATCATTCACCAAAAATAGTAGAGAGTTCTTCCCAGAAAAAAGGGGAAGAGTGTGAGGCAAAAGTAATTTCCACTTTTTTTGAAATATAGAAAACCATATTCCAAAGTAGTTGTACCATTTTACATTCCCATCAGCAGCATGAGAGTTCCAGTTGCTCCATATCCTTGCCAGAACATGAAATGATTGGAATTGTAGCCATTCTTAAACATGTGCGGTGATATCTTATTGTGATTTCAATTTGTATTTCCCTAATTAATGATTTCAACATTTTTTTCATGTACTTTTTGTTTTGCCATTTGTATTTTTTCTTTGGTGAAATGTCTGTTCAAATATTATATAATTTAAAGTTTTTATTTGCTTATTGCATTATTCCTGCTGTAATTTCATGGTCTGTTTCTACTGGTTGATTTTTCAACCTACTTACAAGTCACGTTCTTTGCATGCCTGATAATTTTTGTTTCCATGTTGGACATTGTAAATTTTACGTTATTGGGTGTTGGGTTTTGTTGTTGTTTGTTTGTTTTGTAACTAATTTTGGACTTTTTTTCTCCGAGCACAGTTAAGTTACTTGAGATCAGTTTGATCCTTTTGAGGATTGCTTTTAAGTTTTGTTAAGGCAGGTCCAGATAAGTGTTTATTTTAAGGCTAATTTAGCCTCCCCTGCCTCATTAAGATGATACCCCTCTGTGGACTCTAGCCAGTGCTTTGTGTATAAAAGATCTCTGTTTTGGCTGGTATGAAGACAAATTACTCTCAGCCCTGTGTGAGCTCCAGGAATTATTTGGCATATTGCTTTCTGGTAGTTTTTCCCATGGCCTCAGAGAATTTCACCCATGCATGCTCAGGACCATATTCAACTAATGAGTTGAAGTGACTGCTCTGCAGACCTCTGCTGCTCTCTCTCTAATCATCTCCCTCCGATCTTACATTCTGCTTCACAAATTCTAGCCACTTTGGCTTCCCTGGACTTTGATCTGTCTCCTGTATTCTGTGAAATTTCTGGATTCTCCATCCCTACAGTGATTTCTGGAAACTGCTTTGAGATAGTGAGCTCAGACAATTGTAAGATACTTCATTGCTTCTCTTCTTTTAGTTATCACAGTTGTGTGCTGTCTGTTGTTCAGTGCTTAGAAACAATTGCTTCTTTTTTTTTTTTTTATCCTGTTTTTCTAGTTGTTTGCAATGGGACGACAATTCCCATGGCAGCCAATGCTTCATAGATGAAAGTGGAATTCTCTTTTTTCTATTTTCAACTTTAAAAATCCCAAGGGAGATTCTTGGCCCAGTTTCTGTTTGGTGACCACCCATCAATCAATCAAATTAGTGAAGACATATAAGAAAATCACAGTTTTTAAGGTTGGAGTGTGGGGAGGCTCATTCCCCAGTGAAAAACAGACAGCTCTTCCCAGAAGAAAGGGGAAAAGGGAAAGGGGAAAAGGGTACAGGGCAAAAACAGATGAGTGGCATCTACTATACAAGCAGTTCCAGCTGGGTGCAGTGGCTCATGCCTATAATCCCAGTACTTCGGGAGGCTGAGGCAGGCAGATCATGAGGTCAGGAGCTCGAGACCAGCCTGGCCAATATGGTGAAACCCTGTCTCTACTAAAAACATAAAAATTAGCTGGGTGTGGTGATGTCCACCTGTAGTTCTAGCTACTTGGGAGGCTGAGGCAGAAGAATTGCTAGAACCTAGGAGGCAGAGGTTGCAGTGAGCCGAGACCATGCCACCACACTCCAGCCTGGGCAACAGAGACTATGTTAAAAAAAAAAAAAAAAAAAAAAGCAGTTCCTATGAAAAAGAACTTGAAGTCAAGCAACTGATAGAGCTGTAAGAGTTCCATTGTCTAGAAGGTTGAGTCCACTCCCTGGCCTCATGTTTTCCAGGGCCAAGGACAAATAACAGGAGATCCAGGATGGAGCGATACAATAAGTGTAACAGTTACATTGAAATGGACAGAATGCAGTAAAAAAAAGCAACTTTCTTTTCTTTCTTCTTTCCCCTCCTCTGCCCACCTAAGTCTGCTCTATGGACAAGTTCTTTCGCATCCCTTGTGAGAAATGTGGGGTTGGTCTCACTAGTTTTCTGGTCCTCTTCAGCTAACAAAAAGACCTCCAGATATCTTAACCCCATGAATAGTTTCATTTTCGTAATTAAAATGCTCAGCTCTGTGCAATAGTCAAATCTGAGAATTCCACTTACCAGAGAGTAGGGAGTCAGCATGTGGTCAGCTTCTCCTTTATTTTCCCACCAACAGGATCTCTTTGAACCAAAATAGTCCATCCCCTCCTCCGCTCCCCACCCCCAAGATGGCTAACAGCCTTTCTGACCCAGGGAGTATGGGTGAGGGGTATGGATGGAGGGGGAGGGAGGTCTCTGCCTAGTGAGTATGGAAAGCTTTTCCCTGTGGAACATTGTTTTACCTGCATAACCTTACGTTGAGTGAGGTATGGTGGGGCCAGACACAGATCAAGAGAGAGAAACTGGAAAGAGTTTTAGAGCTTTTCATACCCACAGTTTCCTGGAGAGATCACAGCATGCCATGCAGGACTACTCAGGGCCAGAGTCTGTCACAGAGAGAGAAAGAGAGGGGCATTGTGGACAAACACCTTTATCATGGTTTTTGAGGGGAGGAAAGGGCGAAATAAGGCAAGCGGTTACAGGATTGGCTAATTTGGATAATTTCAGTGGTCTCTGAAGCACAGGGGCTATCACTAGTTGTTTGGTGCCTGGCCCTGGGGCAATTAGGGCAGGTGTATAGTATTCTGAGTGTGATAGCCTGCTAAGAGAAGTGGTTGGGGGTGTGCGGTTAATAGCCTACTGGAGAAGGGGAACTGACCAGCCTCCAGCCTGAGCCTCAAAACTGGATCAAGGCAGCGTGAAAAACTGCTACATTACAGCTATTTTATGGGTTCTTTGGAGACCTGATACATGATAGCATGTCTCAACTGCAGTCCCTTTGTTGCCCGTGAAGTCTTTCTTCTGCCTATATCAGGCACCCGCATGCACAGATTCTGCTACATCTGAGGGCACTAAGCTGTCTCCTGTGCTTCTCACATCTAACACTGAATTATACATGACACGATTATCAGCAAAGGATAGGGTGCTGAGAGCACCATGCAGAACCTAAGATATTGGAGGGTGGGAAAAGCAGCAGCAGAGGCAAGGAGTCAAGGACAAAGCGTTTCCAGTGCAACAGAATAATGTACTATCTGGGGCCAGGACTAGGGTGAGCAGAGTGAGGCACTCAGTGAGGGTGCAACATTTAAGAGGTGCCATAAAAATTCAGCAATTAAGATACATAATAGTAAATAAGGTATTTTTAAAAATACATAAAAATGTTTATATAGGGTGCATAAGTTCCCTTTTGCTTAAGACTTCAACGTGGCTCAGCGGGGCACTGGTGCTATGCATCTTCTAGCTCTCCCCCTAGGATCCGGAGCAGCCCCCAAGGAAAGGCCTTCCCTAGGAAGAAGTAGCCCTTCAGCCCAACCTTGAAGAAAGAGCTGAATCAAACCAAGGCAGGACGATGAGGCACGGCGTGTACGGACAGGGAGGAAGAAACCGCAAATATATGAATCCAAGATGCCTGGAGTGAAAACAGCTAGAGGACTATTTGGGGGAATGGTCTTGGCAACGCGGCTCTAGGCAGGTACCACGATCATATAGGGACTCTGTAGAATTTTAAGTAGGAGGGCAAGTGCCCAGGTTTGTTTCTCATGCAGACAATGCTGAGCAGGGGATTGACTGAAGAGGTCGGGTCTGGATCCAGGTAAACCCTTCATGAGGCTAGCGCACTATCTGAATGAGGGATGGCAGCCTCTCACCTAGGCAGGTGCAGACAGATTCCCGAGGTCCAACTTCGGACCTCAGTTTCTCCACTGAAAAGCTGAGGGTGGAGCGGCACCCGGGTCCCTGCCCGCCAACGGGGCCGCCGCAGGGTTTCCTAGGCGGGGCGAGTGCCCCTGGGCGCACGCAGGACCCGCCCGCCTTCAGCCAGGGGCCGGGGCGAGCGGGGCGGGGCGGGCCCGCGGGTGCCCTGACCCGCTCGCCGCCCAATCGCCGCGGGCCCGCCGAGCCCCGGGGGGCTGGGGCTGCCGCCGCCGCCGCCAGAACGTGCCGCGGCTGCGCCAACACGCGAACGCCGGGCAGGGCGGCGGGCGCGCTCAGTTTGGCGGCGGCGGCCGTGCGCGGACGGACGTGCCAGGAGCGCCGCAGCCGTCCGCAGCCGAGCAGAGCCGCGCAGCCCCGGCTGCACCCGCCCGCCCGCCATGGTGTCATGGATCATCTCCAGGCTGGTGGTGTAAGTGCCCTTCTTCCCCGCGCCCCTCCGTTGCCTCCCTCCCCGCCCCCGACCCCGGGCTGCGCGCGCCCCTGCAGCACCCAGCCCCAGTGGCTCGGGCTATTAATACCCGGCGCCGCTAAATTTAGCAGGTACAGTAGCCGCCGAGGACGCCTGCGGGCGGGCGGGCAGCGCAGGACGCGGCTGGTTACTGGAGGCAGCCGGCGCTGGCGGCCGCTTGCCGGGTAATGGGCTGGGGCGGCAAGGGCTGGGGCGCGCAGGGGCTCCGTGGGGGCTGCGTCTCGCCGCGCCCCGGCCGCTTTGTTCCCCTGGTCGGTCGATTTGCAGAGAGGCCCCGAATGGGCGCGCCGCGGGGACACGCGTCTCTCTCCTTTGGGAGAAATATGCGGTCGGTCGCCCTCACCGCGCCCCATCGCCCAGCTTTTGTCAGGTGGAAAGGACAGCCCAGATTAGCCAGGGCCGCTGCCTGGAGGGTCAGCGCAGAACGCGTGGAGAGACAGAGGCGGGGCTCCCAGTGGGGTTGGACAAATCCTCCTTTTTAGGTGTCTTACATCGACAGTGGCAAAGGCAGGTGGGACATGGAGGACGCATGTGAATCTTGAAGTAGACGCCTGGCACCCCTGGCTCCGACTCCTTTTGCAGAGGTTTGAGAGACAGGGGCAGGTACCTCCAGTAGTGCACGGGAAATTTCCAAGTGACAGCCGCCCGGATGGTGGCAATGACACCTCCCAGGCCTTGCAGGAGAACGCAGAGTCATCTGGGGTGAGGTCTGTGTGAAGTCATTGGGGGTGGGCATGGGGGCCGATTTTCTCCAGTAGGCGTTTGAAGAGCTTCCCCAGTGGCTTTATTCTCCTTTGGATATAGACGTGGCTGTTCCAGTCCAAGCTTCTTCCCTAACCGTCCTGGCTTGAGTCAGAACAGATTTGCCACCAGCTCTAGAGAGCCAGGGCTGAAATGGGTGTGGGGAGTCTAAGGCGGGGAGGAGGGTGGCAGGCACCTCAGGCTTTTTCTTTGTCTGAGAAAGCGAGGCTCTGGACCCCAGTGATTGTGCACCATCACTCCCCACGTTTTGAAACACCTCCTATCTCCCTTCCCTTCTTGACTGATTTTCCCTTCCGAAGTGGATGTCGGCATTGTCTCCCGCCACCATTCTGGGCTTTCCTCCCAAAGACAGTGTCTGAGCCTCTCAGCCCCCAAGTCACTCGTGAAGGCCTCTCCACAGCTGTTCCTGACTGCGGTGGGTTTGCACTGCACCTTGAGGTGGCAAGTTAAATATTTAGAAGATTTCTGCCAGCAGAGCCCACATGAATAATACAGGGAAGTGGCTGACACGCCTTGCCCTGTCTCATGCTTGACCAATGCTGTCTTGCCTTCAGGTGGTGGTTTCTCTCTGAGATCGATATTGCCAGCGGATTCTGGAGAGCCCTCGGGGTGGGGCTGGACAGTTGAGTTGGCCTGGTTGGTGGGCTTACTATAGGTCTTGCTGGCTGAGAGTGAGGCCCTCTGGTCCTGGGTCATGTAACTGTCATTGGTTTTATTAGCACCTCTCTCCCCCTTTTTTACAACAGGCAGCTGATGGGGGTGGAGAGGAGAGGCATATATTTGGGAGGTGTCTGTTGCTTTCTAAAACAACCATGTTCCCCAGAACCAAGACTTCAGAGAATTTAAATGCCCAGCATTCTGTGGCCCAAGGAGAGCTGATGGGCTTTGGAATTGTTATTTCCACCATCAAGTCCAAAAGGTCATGGATATCACCTATCCCCCAGTCCCTAATTCCCTATAGAAATGCAGCATGAGCACGTTGATTATGCATTATGAACATCATTTTTAATAAGCAATACCTGTTCCATGAAGACAATATATGTTCATTACAGGAAAATTAAAAAAGATAAACAGACTGAAAATCATCCACATTCCCACCACACAGAGATAACTAATAATAATTGTGGAGGGTATATTCTTCAAGAAATTTTCCTATATGCATATATGGGCATATATTTATAATTCAAGGATATTATGGATTCAGCCCAATATTCTACACTCCACATACCTTGAGTAACTTAACAAGAGGAGGAATACTTTGTTTGGGTTCAGAACACCCATGGTTCAAATCCCAGTTTTGCCTTTTGCCAGAAGATCCCAGTTCACAACTCAGATCACAGCAGATGCTAGTCCACAGCTAGTTAACCTCATGTTGCTGTTGCAAAGATTTCCATGACACTTGATATATAAATTACCAAGCACCACGGAGGGCACTAAATCAATGATGAGTCCCTCCTTCTGTCCTCCCTGGCAACCTTATGAAAGGTTATCAGGGGCTCTCAGACTTAATTTACTCCTGCGGTTTTCAAACTGGGTTTCCTGAGGGCCACCCAGCCTGAGCAGATGGGCTCTGGGCTCCTCATCCCTGATTCAACCCAAGCAGTTCCCTTTTTGTTTGTCTTATATGTTGGGGTTCTAGATAAAATATAATTCAGAAAAATATATATGTTTTACTGCTAATAAAAGCCACTGATCTAGTCCTCCCCTCGCATCCATAAAACTGCAGAGGAAATTTCCCATGCCAGGGGCACAAGATGAGCTGGTAAAGAAAACAGGCTCCGGATTTTTAGTCCAGTCCAGTGCTTTTTCCACCTTCACTCCCCACTGCTAGTTGAAAACTGGATCTCTAGACCTCTGGTATGGGAGCATCCTATGGTTTTGTCCACGAGTCGCGTTTTGTGTAAGCAATCTTTTCGTGGTTTTGTAAGCCTCTGTCATATCACAGACCATGTAAGAAAGACCTATCACTGAGTTCTGAGGAGAGAGAGGGAGTGTCTTCCTGTCTTTGTGTGGTCCCAACCATCCAAGCAGAGGTATCGCGACAAGCTGATGGCCTCCAGGGACAGCCAGCCAGTGCTTGTGGATGTCTCTGCTGCTACTGGCTGTAAGCATTCTGAAGACAGTAACTGTAGCTTTTTCCCCTTTCAAACTCCTTTTCCCCTCCCATGAGTCTTTCTCGAAGTATCTGGCACCTGAGTGCACTGAGTGAAGGTTGGTTGTGTTGAAGGAAATCCTAGGCCCTGGGGACAAGCAGAGTAGCTGGACAGTGCTATCCCCTGGGGACGGAGGGCAGCAGGCATCAGGATTGTGCCCACTGGGCAAGGCTCTTAGAGTGAGGACCAGTTTGAGATGCTTCTTTCTTGATAGCTATCTTTCTCCTAACTTCCTTGGCTCAGCCTGTAAAGAATTAAGGAAGAGATACTCAGTGCAGTAGCACTCAGAACCTGGTTGATACCTTCATGGGACACAGGGGCTCATTTAGGACTTGGCTGCTTGCCTCCTTTTGTTTTCTTTACAGACAACTCAAGGCCTAGGCATGAATGAATTTTAAACCAGGGAGCACATGTTTTTGCGCACCCTGTTAGCGGGGGACACTGACGTTGCTCTGTGACTTCTTGGAAGAATATCCCATTTTGAAGCATTATTCTAAGGAGCAGGTATTGCCTTATTGTCTTGGCCAAGGTCCAGAATGTTGGCTGAATGGATCAAGAGCTTCCCACCCCTTATGGGATTAGTAGCCTAAAATCCCAATGCACAGCATGGGGAAAAGAGAGTCCTAAGTCTACAAAATTTTCTGAGTAACTAATGGCAGAAAACATTTTATTTCCACAGTGCACATTTTTAAAAATATTAATTTTTAGAAAATACAGTGTGATCATCAAGACAAAGTCTTGGTTTGATGGCCAAAGATCTGGCTAAGTTCCAGGACTGGGATTTGGAGCATGAAGTCTGTCCTGGATCAGGGACATGAAAATGGATGGGACTGGAAGGAATGTCGATTGTCCTCAAGATGTTCCCCAACTGTTGCAAAACAAATGGAAAAAAAGGAAAAGATTGTAAATCCTTAAATATACGCTAGCCTTTCTATGGGGCCTGCTTTTAAAATGTGGCATGCAGGAAACTGATTCAGTTAATGGAGAGTTCCAGTTGGTTGAGGAATGATTTCCTGGCACCGTGCTGTAGTACACTATGGGAACTGGGTAAATGTTTCAGTTGAATCGTGAAAGGAAAGATGTTAGGCTGGAAGGCAGAAGACGTGTTCTAGTCCCAGTGCTGGTCTGACCCACTGTCACAGTCCTAAGGGCAACTCCCACCCACCCTGGGGCCAGCTCCCTGTCTAAGAGACAAGATTTTTGGCCACAGTCACCTTGGAGGTTCTAAGAGCTCCAAGAGTCAGTGTTCCTCTAGGTCTCTTCCTTCCCCAGCTAGCCTGTATGCATCACATTTATTTATAAACAGGAGGAGTATCCTCAAGGAAGTGAAAAATACCAGCTTTGATTTCTCCGCTGTTGAGCTGCCCTGTTTCTTTGTTTAGGAATCCTGCCTGCCTGCTGAGAAGTAGCTTTCCTGTACTTCTTCCCACTGTGTCTTATTTGAGGTTAGCTGACAAGTGAGGGTCTCACTTGGTTATTACTGGGTCAGTCTCCCCCCTTCCTTCTGAAGCCAGCTATCTTTTTTTGACGGTGTATTATGTCGGGGGAGGAGGAGCCCTGTGGAGAATGAGGGAAGAGGGAGTCAGGCCCTCTTTGGCCACTTAGTGGGGCTGCCATTTTGTGTGTGTGTGAGTGTGTATGAGTGTGTATGTGTTTCCAAGAAAGTTTGGGAGGCTAGGGAAAGGGGAGACGTGGCAGTGCGGCAGCCATAGCACGTGGAACCTATGGAATTTCACCGCCAACGATGAGCTACACATATCCCAGCTGGTTACCAGAAGTCTTAGTCTGGGGGAGTTTTTTCAGCCCCCAACAAGAAGTAAGGTGAGGGGTGCACTTGGGCACTGAAGATGTTTTCCTCTTGATTCTGAGCCTTGGGAGGAGAATTGGGATTCTTGAGGAATTGGAAGTTGGATCATTATATTTGGAGTATTTATTCTGAATTTTCAGATCTCATCTGTCTTTATACAGAAGCACATTATTTTCACTTTGGGTTTTTTAAGTGATACTGGGGCTTTCCTGGGAATACAGAGAAAAAGGAAATATAGACTGAGAACCAACTATTTGGCACACAGTAGGGATGTCAGAAGGAATCTTGAAAGGTAATTTGGTATAGGCCTTCAAGCATGTGTGGGTGCTGAGACCAGGGGTGGCAAGTGAGGTTCATCTCTTATGATTAATGTAAAGTTGCCTAGGACACTGTCTTGAGGAGCAAGAAGCTGGGTTGGGCTCAGTGGTGAAGGAGTCCCAAGAGTGCTTCATGGAGTGTCGGGATCGGCACGTCTGCCGGGGACTCTTGGCCAGCAGAGGGTCCCAATACCTGGAAGAGAGAGTGTGCGAGAAATAAAGATAGACAGACAGATGGGGTCTGGAGGACTGAATAGGCTGTGCCTAAGCAGCAATTTTATTTGTGCATAGGGTCCCAATTTATACTTTCAGCTTTCAGCAGCAGATGTCAACTCACATTGTTGATTCTATACAATAAAGGGGAACAAAAAGTTACAGAAGGTCTGGGGTAGAAGAAAAAATATACCAGTAAACAAAAGGAGTACTTAATCAGGGGCCATAAAAGTGAACATGAGGATCACAAAACAAGCAGGTGATTTTCTTATCTATTGAGCAAGGGTTTACATTTGGAAAGGGGACATTCCTTAAGGGTAGGAAGGAATCACAAATCCTCAAAGGCAGCAATCTCCAAGAGTCACACAAATGGCCACAGGGCCTAAGCAGTGCTCAGTAAACAGAATCATAAAACTAGCCCAGAACAGTATTTAAGATAAAACACAATGTCTAGTAAGACCACACAGCCATCACCAAGCCATTGTGTCAGAGTCAGGGAGTCTAAAATGACTTCAACAGAATCATCCGTCTTTAGTTTCTGCTTCCTCATAGCTCGACTACCTCCAGGAAAAGGGGGAAATGTATCTGGGCTCAAGCTCACGTTATGGCGGAGGCACAGTCAAAATGCCTCTACGCTGGAGCGATCCCCACAGCTAATTTTTTTATTTTTTGTAGAGAAGTGGTTTCACCTTGTTGCTCAGGCTGGTCTTGAACTCCTGGACTCAAGTGATCCTCCCACCATGGCCTCCCAAAGTGCTGAAGATTACAGGTGTGAGCCACCACGCTCAGCCTACAAGCTTGTTACAAATCCCATTTATGAGCTGATCTTTCCCTTAAGCAACCCCCGCCCCCAGACACACACACATTTTCTATTAACCTGTGAACAGGGTCAAATCTTTTCCTTCTCAAGGGAAAAATCATTCCCCCAACCTTACATCAACCTTCAGTACCAGTCTCAACCCCTTTACCAGCAAACTTTTCAAGAGTTGTAGCCCGCTCGCTACCTCCTCCTCTCTGCTTCTGCTTTAGTGCTTTCTCTCTCTCCTTACCCTGAATCTTCTCTTTCCAAGGTCACCGACAAATTGCTAGGTCTGGACCCAGGGCCTCCCAGCCCGGGTTTACAGGCCTGCCTGGTGACAGCGACACGGCACTGCTCTCTGCTCCCTTCGCTCTTTCTCCCTCTGGCCACCTCTCCAATGTTTGAGCCCCCAGGGCCCTCCCCCTGCCCCTTTCTCCTTGCAGTTTCTTCCTCTCCTGGGCAGGCCCATGTATTTCCACACCACCAGGGCCGAGCAGCCTGTGGCCTCCCAGACCTCTCCAGGTGGCAGTTCCACAGGCCCCTCAGATGGGAGCTCATCCCCTTCCCAACACCTCACCTCCCTCCTGGGTTCCCATCTTAGGAAACGCCCCACCGTCCACTCAGCTGCCCAAGCCAGACTGAGGCGCCTCCCTCATCCCTCGCCAGTCACCAAGGCCCATCAATTTCCCTTGTGAAGTTCTCTTGCTATCTTCCTCTCACCTCCATCCCACCATCCTACTCTAATCCAGGCCATTCATCCATTCAGTGGTCCTTTCTTGTGCACCTACTGTGCTCCAGGAACCACGCAAGGCCCTGGCCACAAGCATCTCTCACAAGATGCTTGGAATGCATCCTCACTGGTCTCCTCCACAAAACTCTTCCCACCCAGAACCCTGTGTGAACTCTAGCACTGTGCTGGCTACAGAACTTTCTGCAATGCTGGAAATGTTCCCTTATCTGAGCTGTCCGATAGGGTAGCCACAGGTAGCCACTGAGCACTTAACACAGGGCATGTGTGACTGAGGAACAGAATTTCTCACTTAGTTTTATTTAAATTAATGTATTTAATTAACTATTTTAATATTTAATTTATTTAAATCCATTTAGTTTTATTTAAATTCATTTAAATTAACGAGTGGCTGCCATATGGGACAGTGCGGCTCTAGAGGGAAAAGCTGACCACACTCCTTCACAGTTTGCAACCCCTCCATGGCTCCCCAGAGCCCTCAGGGTCAAGTCCAGTGACCTACACGGCCTGGCATGGTCTGCGTCCCACCCACTGCCCCACCTGGCTCTCCACCTGTGACACCTGCTGCTTAGAGTCTGTGGAAGCCAGGAAGCCAGGGCGCTCACCTCACCCTCCAGGCGTTTGCACCAGTTCATTTTTTTTTTTTTTTTTTTGAGACTGAGTCTTGCTCTGTCTCCCAGGCTGGAGTGCAGTGGTGTGATCTCAGCTCACTGCAACCTCCACCTCCTGGGTTCAAGCAATTCTTGTGCCTCAGCCTTCCAAGTAGCTGGGAATACAGGCGCACACCACTATGCCAGGCTAATTTTCATACTTTTAGTAGAGACAGGGTTTTGCTGTGTTAGCCAGGCTGGTCTTGAATTCCTGAACCTCAAGTGATTTCCACCTCGGTCTCCCAAAGTGCTGGGATTACAAGATTGAGCTACCGCACCTGGCCCGCCAGTTCATTTTTTTTTTTTTTTTTAAGACGGAGTCTTGCTCTGTCGCCAGTCTGGAGTGTAGTGGTGCAATCTCGGCTCACTGCAACCTCCGCCTCCTGGGTTCAAGCAATTCTCCGCCTGAGCCTCCCGAGTAGCTGGGACTATGGGCACATGCCACCATGCCCAGCTAATTTTTTCTTTTGTATTTTTAGTAGAGATGAGATTTCACCATGTTGGCCAGGATGGTCTCTTGACCTTGTGATCCGCCTGCCTCAGCCTCCCAAAGTGCTGGGATTACAGGTGTGAATCACCTCGCCTGGCCCAGCCCACCAGTTCTTTACTCTGCTAGGAACACTCTTTCCTACACCCAACTTCCCACTCAACCCTCACTTCTTCCCCTCACACTTTGATGCCCAATTCAGGAATGCCTGTTGGACTTCTGTGACGGGGACCCTCCTCCATTCCATCTGGAAGCTTTGGGTCATGGCATGAGGCTGTGCCAGCGATGCCCTGTCCACGTCAGCTGCCCTGCCTGCAAGAGGTGTGCCCCAGGGATCCCTGAGGATCATGCAGGGCAGTGGCCTCAGAGAGCTGAGGGATGGCACAGACAAGAGCGAGGACCCCTGGCCATTCCTGCTGAGAATCCAGGCTGTGTGGGGTTCATGGAAACGAGCTGCATTATTGGTGGGAAAAGCACAGAGTTTTGGAGTCAGGCCTGAAAGGAGGCAGAAGTTCAAACCCCACTTCTGCAACTCGAATCCACTAACTATGAGCTCAGGTTTTCTTTCTTTTTCTTTTCTTTCTTTCTTTCTTTCTTTCTTTCTTTCTTTCTTTCTTTCTTTCTTTCTTTCTCTCTCTCTCTCTTTCCTTCTTTCTCTCTTTCTCAAGAGTCTCGCTCTGTCACTCAGGCTGGAGTGCGGGGGCACGATCTTGGCTCACTGCAACCTCCAACTCCCAGGTTCAAGTGATTCTCCTGCCTCAGCCTCCAGAGTAGCTGGAATTATAGGCGCTTGCCACCACGCCTGGCTAATTTTTGCATTTTTAGTAGAGACGGGGTTTCACCATGTTGGCCAGGCTGATCTCAAACTCCTAGCCTCAAGTGATCTGCCCACCTCAGCCTCCCAAAGTGCTAGGATTACAGGCGTGAGCCATCGTGCCTGGCCTTAGTTTTCATTTCAATAAAATGGGTCAACAGCATTTCCCGGGGAGCGTTCTTATAAGAATTAGATATTGCAACCCTAAGTAGCTCCATAACTAGTTTTTCTGGGGAAAGGGAAAATATTCGCATGGGCCAGATGCTGTCCTTATGACCCCACAGGTGGAGCCCTCCTCCCACAGAAATGAGGTCTTGTCTTCAGATTTAAAAGTGAAAAACCGAAGTCCAATCCCTTTACCTCTGGTGGCAGAGATAAAGAAACTGAGGGTCAGAGAAGGCCAGGAGTTTGCCAGAAGCCACAGGGCAAGTGGACAGCAATGCTGAGAATGCAGACCCACGGATGCCCCCTGGGATAACTGTGCCTAGAATCTGTGGGCCCAATGGAGGGAGGAAAGTCCCCCAGAGGCGCTCACCTTTTCGGGTGGGGTTTTCTGCCTTCTTCCTGTTGGACCTTGGGACTGACTCGGAGGCTGAGGCGCCTCCAGGAGTCCCCTGGGAGGCGCACTGGAGCCGGTGCACCTGGAGGCCAGCAGGGACGCCGGGACCGCAGCAGGGACCCTCGGAGCCCGAGAGCTCCAGGAGGTGCAGGCAGCACGCCACCTCCTCCAGACGGTACACCACGGGCCGTCGCGCCTCCAGGCCCAGGCCAGGCGGGTGGATGGGGTCCCCGGAGCCCCGGGGAAGTGGCCCGCTGGGCGTCTGCATCAGGCCAAAGGCACTGCGCGTAGGTCCAGCAGGCAGCGGAGCACCCTGTGGGCGTGGTCGCGGGAGGCAGCGCCTGGCACCCCCATCTGGCCCAGAGCGTCCCCGCCCTGCCCCCTGGGGCTGCGGAGGCCACCTCCACGCCCATATGCCATCCCTGAACGGCTTCTGCAACCTGTGGGGGTGGGGCGAGGGCGACAGGGCTTTCTCATGCCCTTTCTCTGGAAGTTTCTATGACATCCCAAGCCCAGGAGCTGCTGGCATTGTGTCCTCCTCTAACCTCTCATCTGGGGGCCAGCGAGACAGACTGAACTCACCAAACCACAGAGCTCGCTGTGCACCCGTGGACGGGCCACTGTATCTTCCTTCATTCAACAGGCAGATCTGGGGCTGGAGTCAAGAGCCTGCCTCCTCCCGTTGTGTGCTTACGCAACCCTCTGAGCCTCAGTTTTCTCATCTGTAAAATGGGAATGTTAAGAATAATGTCATTTTAATAGTGTTTGCAGGATTAATGAGAAAACAACCAAAGTGTTTGGCATCCAGGAGGCCTGCAGCAAAGCGGCTGTTTCTGGTTTTGTTTGGTTTGGTTTTGTGACAGCATCTCACTCTGTCACCCAGGCTGGAGTGCAATGGCACGATCTCGGCTCACTGCAACCTCCGCCTCCCGAGTTCAAGTGATTCTCCTGCCTCAGCTTCCTGAGTAGCTGGGATTACAGGTGTGCTGCATGTCCAGCTAATTTTTGGATTTCTAGTAGAGATGGGGTTTCACCATGTTGGCCAGGCTGGTCTCAAACTCCTGACCTCAAGTAATCCGCCTGCCTCAGCCTTCCGAAGTGTTGGGATTACAGGCATGAGCCACCGCGCCCAGCTGGGGCTGTTTTTGTTGAAGTCTTCCTCCACCCCTACCCTCCTGCCCCCTCAGCCCAAGGGAACCCCTTGCCTGGTCCTCCCAGGAGCCCACCCCTCCTGGGCTTTGGGTTAAGCAGGGAGAATGGCTAAGGCTGAAGCTGGAACCAACAAGATACAGGCTCTGTGACCTTGGACAAGCCACTGCCTCTCCCTGGGCCTCAGTTTCCCCATCTGTAGATGACAGACACTATGCTGCAACAACCCAGAGGCGAAGCAATGACCACTACATTTATGGAGCACTTACTGTATGCCTTACGCTTCACCTGCTTCCTAACAACCCTGTGAGGCCACCAGCCCCACCGTACAGGAAGTGAGGCTCAGAGAGGTGGAGCAAGGTGTCTACTGTCACACAGCTCGAAGTAGGGTTGGTAGGCTTGAACCCCAGCTCTCCTGTCTGAGTAGCTTACTCCCCTTGGGGCCTTGGGCTAACTTTGGAGGGGCTTCCACCTCCCCAGCCCTCCCCTCCTTCCCAGCCTCCATTGGGAGGCGCTCCCCCAGAGGAGCCGCTGCCGCCAGCCCCCACCAGGCTCAGCACAGAAGGCCAGGGCTGGGCTGCTGCTCTGCCCCCACCCAGACAGAAAATGAGATGGACAAACACAGGAGAGCCAGCCTGGGCAGGGTGGGCATTCTGGAAGCCTGCCCTGGCTCTCTGGGTCTGCATCCAGTAGCCACAGAAATAGAGACTCAATTCTTTCAGCAATCTGTGCCCCTACTGTGTGCCTGGCACTGAGCAAGGTTCTGGGGTAGGGTGGAAAAAATGGGACACCTCTCTGTCCTCCAGGCGCTCACCCTGAGTCACAGAAGCCCATGTTTACGGAGGATTTCCTATGCGGACTGCCTCCTTTAGTTCTTACCACCACCACGTAATTGGTGCTAATATTATCCGCAAGTGAAGTATTTGGAAGACGAGATCCAGAGAGGAAAAGTGATTTGTCCAAGGTCTTACAACCTGGTCAGTGTTGGAGCTGAGGTTTGAAGCCCAAATGGGCTGACTCCAGGGAGGACCTGAACTGTCTCTCTACAGGGTTATTCATTGAGTACCTACTATGTGACGGTCATTGTAGGTCCTCTCCAATCCTCCCACAGACTGTACCCCTATTTTGCAGAGACGGAAACAGAGGCTCAGAAAGGTTAGGTAACTGGACCAAGGCTACACAGCCAGAAAGTTGCAAAGTTAAGATTCAAACTCAGGCTTGCCTGATTTTCCCAAACTTCTCAGGATCCAGGAGGAGAAAAGGGATCGACCCTGTCATTCATTCATTTATTCATTCATTTATTGGTGTATTCTTTGTTTAGTCATTCAACAAGTATTTATTGAGTACCTATTACGTCAGGCATAAGGCAGAGAGCAATAAACCTGACTCAGCCCCTGCCCTCAGTGAGCTCACAGTCCTGGGCATATCCATGGGATGCTCAGACTAAATAGTTATCTCTTCAGCTTTTAGGGGAGGAGCTATCAGGAAGAGCTTCCTGGAAGAGGCAGCTCTGGAATTCTGTCTGGGCCATCCAGGTGAAACATTTAACTTCTGAGTTTTTTCATCTGAAAATTAGTAATAACAAGGTCCACCTTGTCCAGTGTGGCTCAAGAAATGTCAGCCATGCCTGGTGCAGTGGCTCACATCTGTAAGTCCTGCCACTTTGGGAGGCCAAGGCAGGTGGATCACTTGAGCCCAAAAGCTCAAGACCAGCATGGGCAGTATAAGGGGAGCCTCATCACCACTACTACTACTACTAATAATAATAATTAGCTGGGTGTGGTGGCACATGCCTGTGATCCTAGTTACTCAGGAGACTGAGGTGGGAGGATTGCTTGAGCCCAGGAGTTCAAGGCTGCAGTGAGCTGTGATCGTGCCACTGCACTCCAGCCTGGGTGACAGAGCAAAACCATCTCCTAAAACAGGAAATGTTGGGGCTGGGCGCGGTGGCTCATGCCTGTGATCCCAGCACTTTGGGAGGCCAAGACAAGTGGATCACCTGAGGTCAGGAGTTCAAGACCAGCCTGACCAACATGGAGAAACCCCATCTCTACCGAAAATATAAAAATTAGCCAGGCATGGTGGTGCATGCCTGTAATCCCAGCTACTTGGAAGGCTGAGGCAGGAGAAGCGCTTGAACCCAAGAGACAAAGGTTGCAGTGAGCCAAGATCACCATTGCACTCCAGCCTGGGCAACAAGAGTGAAACTCCATCTCAAAAATATATATATAAAAGGAAATGTCATTCATGATTACTGTTATAATCCCAGTGAGCCCCTACCACAGGGCACAGAAAGTGTGCAGGGAGAGAAGAGGGGTGATATCCCAAAGTCCATGCTTTGGGAGAGAGTTTGCAAGACCCTCAGAGAGCAGGAACACAGGACAAACCAGTGAAAAGAATCCCCAGTGGCTTCAGACAGGGTGTCGCCTCTGTGGGTCTGCGGCCAAAACCGAATCCTCAGCCAGGCCCCTGGGGCCTTCAGCAGGAACGAGGTCAGGGCTGTGGCTCGGGGAGAGAAAGGAGCACGCAGGTGTTCAAGAACTAAGGAGAGCCACAGAAAGGGTGGGGGAGGAAGGAGATTCTGAGCTTAGAGTTTTGGCATTAGTATAACCTGAGCTCAAATCCAGATGGGACACTCATCATGTTACCTTAGAGAGGTGATGTCACCTCTCCAAGCCTCAGTTCATCTTTTAGATATTGTGTTATTAATACCTATATCACTACCTTGTCATAGAAAATCGGATCATTTTGACAATTACTTGATTGATTGAGACAGGGTCTCTCACTGTATCACCCAGGCTGGAGTGCAGTGGCGCAAATCATGGCTCACTGTGGCCTCAATGTCCTGGGCCCAAGTGATCCTCCCACCTCAGTCTCCTGAGTAGCTGGGACTACAGGTGCTCACCACTGCAGCCGGCTAATTTTTGTACTTTTTGTAGAGACAGAGTTTTACCATGTTGCCCAGACTGGTCACGAACTTTTGAGCTCAAGCAATCTGCCCCCGCCCCCTGCCGACCTCCCAAAGTGCTGGGATTACAGGTGCGGTGCATAGCACTTACCAGGGCCACGGGCTGTTCTAAACACTTTCTACGTGTATTTTGTTAATGAGAGGTACATGGCACAGCAGCTGGCTCATGCCACATAAGCACAGCTGTTGTCACTCCTCTGCATCATGTGATTTTGTTACAATGACTGTGTTTTACTAATCAGGAAAAACACCAGCAATAACAACATCCGGGAAAGCAAATTCCATTTTTGGAGCAGGATGGGGCCTTGGGCAGTTCTGTGGGCCTGGCTGGGGCCCAGATGAGGGCAAGAATTTCCAAGGGCCAGTCCCTCCAGGGCTATGCACTTGAGATCTTCTCTCAGGAACTTCAGGAAGAAAAATGCAGAATTAGAAACCCTTTCCTAGGAAGAATTAGGAACTCCTGTCCTAGAAGTCCAACTTGCCTCCTAGAGTGTGGGTATGTGTATGTGTGTGTATGCATGTATGTATGTGTGTGTATGCATGTGTATGCCTGCATGTGTGTGCATGCGTGTATGCATGTGTGTATGTGTGTTTGTGTTTATACATGTGTGTGTATGTGTGTGTGTGTTTGTGTGTATGCATGTGTGTGTACGCGTGTGTTTGGGGGTACTGGGGAGGTTTCCCAGATCACTGCCCAGCTCCAGGCCTTGCTCAGTCTTGCACCCTTTCCAGCTCGGCCTATGGTGCCCAGCCCATCTGAGCCCTGCTGCCAGCTGCCAGTCCCAGCTGTCTGTTGTGGCAGATGTTTTCGACTGTGCCATAGCAACGCCAGAACAGGATGTAACTTGGATCACAGCAGGGACAAGCGCACGCGCACAGGCCACCCCTGCCCTTCCCCTCCCTGAGGGCCTGTTGGGAAAGACTGCTCAGGTCCAGGTCGGGGACAAATGGTATTTGTTGTCTGGAGAGAGGCAGACCTCGTGTCCCCCGGGGTCAGTGGCAGGGGAGTGAGAGGACTCAGGGCAGATCCCATCCCTTGGCCCTTCCAGGAGATGCTAGGGAGTTACCAGGTAGGAAGGGGAGCCGCCTGTCAGCAAGGCCTGGCCTGTGGGGGCTGGCCTGTGTCTTCCCCATGATTATAGCAACTACTCATTGAGGGACTACTTTGTGCTACTTATGCTAAATACTTTCCGTAAACCAATAATATAAAGATGGAGGGGCGTTTACTTTATGTTAATTACACAGTGCTAGTTTTTTTGTTCTGTTTTTAAGGAGTGAAGGTTTAACAGGCAAAAAAAAAGAGAAAGAAGCCGGTCACGATGGCTCACACCTATAATCCCAGCACTTTGGGAGGCCAAGGCAGGTGGATCACGAGATCAGGAGTTTGAGACTAGCCTGGCCAACACAGTGAAACCCGGTCTCTACTAAAAATACAAAAAATTAGCCGGGCGTGACACATTGCATACACAGAGACAATAGGAGATATGGTGGTCACGGACAGGAAAGAAGGAAATTACAGTAGAAAAGTTGGAGATCCAGGCTGGGTACAGTGGCTCATGCTTGTAATCCCAGAACTTTGGGAGGCCGAGGTGGGTGGATCACCTGAGGTCAGGAGACCAGCCTGACCAATATGGTGAGATACTGTCTCTACCACAAATACAAAAATTAGCCAGGCGTGATGGCGTGCACCTGTAGTCCCAGCTACTCAGGAGGCTGAGACAGTAGAATTCCTTGAACCCAGGAGGCAGAGGCTGCAGTGAGCCAAGATCACGCCACTGCACTCCAGCCTGGGCGACAGGGCAAGACTCTCTCAAAAAAAAAAAATGAAAAAAAAGAAAAGTTGGAGATCCTGTTGCTGATACCCCAATGGGCAGTTGGAGGCTGGGATCAGTCCAGAAGCCTTTCGATAACAGCAGGGAGTAGCCCCAGCCAGAAATCCACAGTTGCTCCAGAACCTCTTCCAGCCCCACGTGACAGCTAAGTCCTCCGTGAAAGGAAGCTGGTTCAAACATGTCCCACAAACCATGGGTGCTGGAGGGATTCTCCGTGTTCTCCCCGGTAAGCCTCACATCTGAGTCTTTAAGAATGGCAGCCACAATATCCAGAATCTACAAAGAACAAAAACAAATTTACAAGAAAAAAACAACCCCATCGAAAAGTAGGCAAAGGATATGAACAGACACTTCTCAAAAGAAGACATTTATGCAGCCAACAAACATATGAAAAAAAGCTCATCATCATGGTCATTGGAGAAATGCAAATCAAAAGCACATTGAGACGCCATCTCAAACCAGTTGGAATGGCAATCATTAAAAAATCAGAAGACAACAGATGCTGGAAAGCATGTGGAGAAATAGGAACACTTTTACACTGTTGGCGAGAGTATTAATTAGTTCAACCACTGTGGAAGACAGTGTGGTGTTTCCTCAAGGAGCTAGAACTAGAAGTAGTATTTGACCCAGCAATCTTTTTACTGGGTACATAGCAAAATAATTTTAAATTGTTCTATTATAAAGACACATGCACACATATGTTTATTGTTGCACTGTTCCCAATAGCAAAGACTTGGAACCAACCCAAATACCCATCAGTGATAGACTGAATAAAGAAAATGTGGCACATATACACCATGGAATACTATGCAGCCATAAAAATGGATAAGTTCATGTTCTTTGCAGGGACATGGATCAAGCTGGAAACCATCATTCTCAGCAAACTAACACAAGAACAGGAAACCAAACACTGAATGTTCTCACTCATAAGTGGGAATTGAACAATGAGAACACATGAACACAGGGAGGGAAATATCATATACTGGGGACTGTTGGGGAGTTAGGGGATAGGGGAGAAATAGCATTAGGAGAAATATCTAATGTAGATAACGGGGTGATGGATGCAGCCAACCACCGTGGCATGTGTATACCTATGTAACAAACCTGCACGTTCTGCACATGTACCCCATAACTTAAAGTACAATTAAAAAAGAAGATAATAAAATCAAAAACTAAATACTACAATATACACAATGTCTGGCATTCAATTTCACATGCAAGTGCTATGAACTGAATGGTTGTGTGCCCTCCCCAACTTTATATATTGAAACTCTAATCCTCAGTGGGATGATAATTAGTAAGTAGAGTTTTGGGGAGGTAATTAGATCATAAGGGTAGAGCTCTCATAATGAGATTAGTGACTTTCTAAGAAGAGACATTTGAGAGCTTGCCTTCCCCCCCCCCCCACAACTTCTCTCTCTCTGTCTCTGTGTGTGTGTGTGTGTGTGTGTGTGTGTGTGTGGCATGTGTGTCTTTTTCTTACCATGGACATGTGATGAAACATCAATAAAGTGACCACATGAGAAAACCAGACAGAGAGGCCACACCAGAACATTACCATGCTGACAGCCTGATGTACTTTCCAGCCTCCAGAACTGTGAAAAATAAGTGTTTAAGTCATCTAGTCTATGGTATTTTTGTTTTAACATCCCGAACTGACTAAAACAGAAATGCAAGATAGCAGAAATGTTGATCTAAAATTGGAAGGAAAAAGACAAACAGAAAAAGAAAAAGGAAAGAGAGAGACACTCATAGCTAGCTATCATGAACATATTTAAGAGATTAAAGAGAAACATTAGCATAATGAAGGGAAAGGTGAAAACTATAAAATACAGTATTTCAACAACTGAGAAAATAAGTATCTCAGAAAAAAAACTTACTGGACAGGCCTGGAAACAAACAGGACACTAACAGAACAAAAGATCAATTAACTTAATGCCAGGAAAAGATAAACTACTCAAAATGAAACAAAAAGATGTTTCTAACCTTGAAAACAATACACAAGGTTTAGTGTCCTATATAATTATATCCATAGACCAATATACATGTAACTTTACCTACCTGAAAAAATAAGAACAAAAAAATTATTTGAAGAAATGATAGCCGAAAACTGTCCAAATATGGCAAAAACTATGAACTCAGAAATCCATGAAGATCAATGAACCCTAAACAACTGAAATATGCCTACCACTAAGGCACACCATAATCAAATTTCTGAAGGCCAATGTTGAATGCATCAATGTCTATTCATGCTCTTAGCCTATTTTTTGATGGGATTGTTTTCTTCTTCATATTTGTTTGAGTTTCTTGTAGGTGCTGGATATTAGTCCTTTGTCAAATGTTTAGATTATGGAGATTTTCTCCCACTCTGTGGGTTGTCTATTTACTTACTGTTCCTTTTGCTGTGCAGAAGCTCTTTAGTCTAATTATGTCACAGCTATTTATCTTTGTTTCTGTTAGATTTGCTCTTGGGTTTTTTGTTATGAAGTCTTTGCCTAAGCCAATGTTTGGAAGGGTTTTTCTGATGTTATCTTCTAGAATTTTTATAGTTTCAGGTCTTAGATTTCAGTTCCTGATCCATCTTAAGTTGATTTTTATATAAGGTGAGAAATGAGGATTTGGTTTCATTCTCCTACATGTGGCTAGCCAATTATCTCAGCACCATTTGTTGAATAGGATGTCATTTCCCCACTTTACGTTTTTGTTTGCTTTGTCAAAGATCAGTTGGCTGTAAATAGATGTAGTGAAAAATAGAACACTTCTACACTGCTGGTGGGGATTTAAACTAGTACAACAACTATGGAAAACAGCATGGAAAGTCTTTAAAGAACTAAAAATAGAACTACTTTTTGATCCAGCAATCCCACTACTGGGTATCTACCCAGAGGAAAAGAAGTCATTATAAGGAAAAGATACTCTTCTTGTTGCAATGATCCCTTTACCATTATGTAATGCCCTTCTTTGTCTCTTTTGATCTTTGTTGGTTTAAAAGTTCATTTTATCAGAGACTAGGATTGCAAACCCTGCTTTTTTTCGCTCTCCATTTGCTTGGTAAATCTTCCTCCATCCCTTTCTTTTTGAGTCTATCTGTGTCTTTGCATGTGAGTTCTCCTCAATAAGGCACATCGATGAGTCTTGACTTTTCATCCAATTTGCCAGTCTATGTCTTTTGATTGGGGCGTTTAGCCCATTTACATTTAAAGTTAATATTGTTATGTGTGAATTTGATACTGCTATTTTGATACTAGCTGGTTGTTTTGCCTGTAATTGTGTATAAGTTATGAGGTTCAGCTTGATGTATTTTTGTGCATGTGGATGTCATATAATTTTTAAATGAATTAATAGATATTTTAAAATTATTTCTCGGTTTTAATTCCTATTGTAGTAAATATCAATAGCTATAACCCACATAAACATAAGCTCCTTGGGGCCCTCAATAAGCTGAGTGTAAAGAGTCCTGAGTCCAAAATCTTGAGAGCCATGGTATTGAATCATTAACCCAAGGCCTTTTCTTATTCTTCATCTTCTTTAACTTCTTTATAGCATTTGGTAATGAACAACCCTAATTTTGACCTGAAATTCTCCCTCCTATTGAGAACTATGAAGGGTCTGAGATTTTTACCCTATTTGCAGACTTACAATTTCAGTGGCCAGTTTCATGGATGCTGGCAGAAGCCATGAAACTCCTGGCCAGAGACAAAAAGTGGTTAATTGCTCACAGTAATAGCAATAGTCAATGTACCAGCATTTGTGGTGGTTCTTTAATACTCAGTTCCCAAAAGGAGATATGAAGAGTGATGGATGATACCTTTTCATACACTGGAGTGCCCTACAGAAAAGTCCTGGGCATAGAGAACCTGTGTCTTTAATACTGAACAGTAAGCATACCTGCTCTTGTTCTGGAGAAAAACAGTATCTTTGTCTTCCAATGCTGTTCACTATATAAAGATCTTTGAAAAGACAGTCCAGAACACAGTCAGTGGCTTTTCTCATAAGATGGGCACATACGCAAGAGACCCTTGGAGAACACCTACCCAATATCTACCACCTCTACATTTCTTTGCTTTATTCAATTTCTCTTCTTCATCATTCCATCCCCCAGCAGGGAAAATGTAAAAGACATATACTTAGATGCAGTCTGGGATGTGGTCTTCTTTCTCTGCATGTCACTCCTTAGTGAATCATTCTCTATGGGGATTCCAGGGCTCAGTTCTAAAGCCCGTGACTACATTGTACTGTTTGGTTCCAAAAATTCATCCACACTCTAGTCCCTTGTTATCAACTTAGATGCCTTAGAGGCAACTCAAGCTCAGTGGAACTGCATAGCCCTTCCCTTTAACTTACTTGTAAGAAAGTATCTTGCTTGGCACAAGGAGACTTTAACACTTCCCAACTGTGGCTAACCTCTCCATAATATCTATTCTTCCTTTCTAATAATAAACTGCTAAATTGCTGGGTGCAGAATAAAGGCATCATTTTTCTGCCTCCTTTTACAGCCAGGTGCAGTCATGTGACCAAATTATGACCAACAGGATGTGAGTATTACTGATGTCCTTCCAGGATGTAATTCCCTCAAAGGGAATAGGTATAGCTTTGGACCATATGAATCAGGCCAAACTGCTCAGGAGAAAAAGAAAGAAGGAGCCCAGTCCCTAGACAACCTTACAAAGCAAAGCCACCACATTAGCCCTGAACCATCTACATTTGCACTGTGATAAGAGGTTTTGAACTCCCAATGTATGTAAGCAACTGTAATTTATGAGTCTGTTACACACATCTGAACCTATATCCTTACTAATATACCATCCCTTGGGAAAAAGAACATGAACTTTTCTTATCACACCATGTTGTACCTAGTAACAGATCATTGCTAAAGAGAGCTATAATCACCTAGCATCCCAAGGACCATAAATGCCTAAGTGTAGTATCGGAGGGGTTGGCGGGGAGGAGATGGAATGAGAACAGGAAAGCGTGGCATACTCACCTCAATCTTCCTGAACATCCCAGACTTTCAAAATGTACTTTGTAGCATTTGAAACACGACAAATTTGGGGAATGCAAAAACAACAATACTTCATATTAGCTAAATACATTGTGAAACCAAAATACCAGTCCAACTAGTTGCATGAGGGTGGGAAACTTTCATCTAGAAATTAAAAATGAAGAAAAACTGTTAAGAATCAACTTTTAGAAAGACTCACAAAAACTACTTTAGCTTGTGTCCTGATGGAACTATTCCTGGCGGGTGCATGTGCGTCTGGTGTGCACCAGTGGAGACAGGTAAGGGGAAGAAAGTGCCACCTCGAAGCCTGGGTGGTCTGGCCATTCCCTTGCTTTCAAGCCTCCCTCAGACACACTGCAATTTGAGGTACCTACCAGTTTGCCCAACTGTTCTCCCCATTGCACATTAGTGTATTCTGCTAATGGGATATCTACAGAGGGAGTAAAAAGGTTTCACTCCATGGATAAGTAGTTGCCACTTAGAATCCAAGAAAGTCAGAAAAGACAGGATGGTAGTATGGCTCTAACAAGATGAAGCTTTCACTGGTCAGCAGTGAAATGAGAAAAACGGGGACAATGCAGTCAAGTTTCATGAAGTTAAATTTGCTAGATTTTAAAGAGTTTCCTTGTATCAGTCACAATTCCCAAAAGGAAATCGATGGGATACTTGAGTAATAATAATTCAAGGGAGGCCAGGCACAGTGGCTCATGTCTGTAATCCCAGCACTTTGGGAGGTCAAGGTCAGTGGATTGCTTGAGCCCAGGAGTTCGAGACCAGCCTGGACAACACGGCAAAACCCCACCTCTACAAAAAATACAAAAATTAGCCAGGCATGGTGGCAGGGGCCTGTAGTCCCAGCTACTCAGGAGGCTGAGATGGGAGGATCACTGGAGCCCAGAAGGTTGAGGCTGCAGTGAGCCATGATTATGCCATTGGATTCCAGCCTAGCTGACAGAGTTTGAGACCCTGTCTCAATCATCATCATCATAATAATAGTAATAGTAATTTGGGCTGGATGCAGTGGCTCATGCCTGTAATCCCAGCACTTTGGGAGGCCCAGGCAGGAAGATCACAAGATCAGGAAATCGACACCATCCTGGCTAACATGGTGAAACCCCGTCTCTACTAAAAATACAAAAAAAATTAGCTGGGTATGGTGGTGCGTGCCTGTAGTCCCAGCTATTTGGGAGGCTAAGGCAAGAGAATCACTTGAACCTGGGAGGCGGAGGTTGCAGTGAGCCAAGATCATGCCACTGCACTCCAGCCTAGGTGAGTGTGAGACTCCATCTTAAAATAAATAAATAAAATTAATAATAATAACAATAATTCAATGAGAGATTTTACACCAGAACAACTGACAAAGGTGTTGGTGGGATGTAAAGGAAGCATAAGAGATACACAGTCCAGGAACCTGGGCTAGAGCAGGTCAGCCAGCATGACTCCCAAGCTAAAGGGCCACAGAGGGGTGGGAGTGATTACCAGGATAGAGAAGATCCTTCTACCACACAGTGCCTCCTCCTTAAAGGGATGCCACCAGCCCGAGGGGACCAGCTTGAAGACAGAAGCAACAGGGAATAAATATCTGCCTCCACGCTTCTCCCTTCCTCCCCGTCCTGGCACTTCTATGGCTAAACCCCACTGGCAACCACAGGGCCCAGGGTCTCTGTTAATGGAGCCCACATAGGTCAGCCTCCCAGGGCAGAGAGCAGAGAAAAGAAAAGAGTGGCATTGATACGGAGGGACTCCACGCTCTCTGCTGAAGACTGTTATCCTTCCTCATTTCTTTCCTGTGGTATTACAATATCCTTTATTTTCTCTGAAATGATGATATCAAAAGATGCTGGTAGTTGTTTCTGAATGTCCTGATTAGGCAAAATAAAAAGCCATTGCATCTAAGCTGGTCCCTGAACTGGGACTTACTGTTCTTATTACCTGTGACATAATGTTAAATCTTTATTAGGCATTAGTTTTTGATGCTGACTTGCGTAATTCTGTCTTCTACAGTAAACACCTCAATTGCAAATATTTTTTAGAGGCAGGTTCCCTTGCTTAACTTCCATGTCTCCTGTACTTCCCAAAGAGCCAAGGCCTGTGCTGGGCCTAAAGCCACAAACCCTTATTTTAATGGTACATCATCTCTGAATGTTCCATGTTGGAAGAAACTAAGGGTGAGCTGAGAAAGCCCTGGCTTTTGAGTCTGATGGACCGATCTTCAAGTGCAGCTCTACCGTGTTTTTTTAGCCTATTTTCCTCATTTTTTAGATAAGATTTTGGCAAGTCTATGTTATTCTTGAACTTGCCAAGGTCTCACCTGAAAAATGGGGAAAACAGGACAAAATAACCAACCACACAGGGTAGCTGGGATGCTGCCGTTGTCACAGTACAACACAGAGTCGGCATCCATGAAATAATGGCTTTTATTATCATACATTATCTCTTGAGCAGAAAATGAACGGGGGACAAGTGGGATTCAAATGTCCCTTGTGAGTAACTGTGCATGTTCCTAACTGTTCTTCATTCTTTGTCTAGGAACAATAATGGTCCCGTAACTCCTGCTGGGTATCTCCAAGGGAAGGTTGGGACAGAAGACGATTATCATCAGGTTAGTGTAAAAGTAACTGTGTTTTTTGCCATTGAAAGTCATGGCAAAACCACAATTACTTTTGTACCAACCTAATAATAAGATTGAGGCCAGGTGCGGTGGCTCACGCCTGTAATCTCAGCACTCTGGGAGGCTGAGGTGGGCCGTCTTTCCCTACCTCCTGCCAATTCCCTGGGGTGAATGGGCTTTCAAGTCACGTCACAAGAAAGATTTTAATTTTTATTGTGTTTTTGATCCCAAAGAAAGACTGCAGAAATCACCACTCCTGTGCTAGTTAAAAATGTAAAGAATTTTCAGTGGTCAGAGCAATGAAGATAGACTCTCAAGTATGTGCTAAGATTTCATTTGACTCCCTTAATATGATGAAATTGATTTGCCATGGAGGCTTCATTAGCGTACTGGGTTCCAATTTCCCCAAGCAGCCCCTCCTCTTCCAACCTTTTCCATCCTGCTCACCAGATCTTTGAAGCCTGTGGCTCGATGAGTTTTGGAGATCCATCCTGGCACAAGAGGAGGGAGTAAACAAATGGAAGACTGCTCTGAGGCAAGATCTGTCACATGTAATGCGACCCATCCTTCATGGGTATAGCCAACGGCATTTGCGTATCAAACAAGTAATTCAAAAATCCTAAATATTTTATGTTCCTAAATACATTTTTAATACACACTAATCTAAAACCTGTTCGGCCGCAGCCTGCTACCCTGACCGAGAGGCCATCTCCAAAGAAACCCCCAGAGACATCCTCTCGTCAATTCCCTGGTTCAGTTCTTTCCTCTTGGACTTGCCATGCATGTACCTTTTTCCTCCCTAAAATTAAAGACAATTTAGAGAGAGAGCAGAAAATTGCACCCCAGTGTCCTCATACTTTCTCTCTAACAGGCAAGCATTTGATATGCAAAGAAGAGGCCTTACTTACATCAGTGGTTAAGCCTGCCTACCTTTTCTCTGGCTAAATTAATAGGGTGTTAACTCCATAGTCTATTTTTTTTAAAACTACTTTCAGGTTGCCATAATAAAAACTTGCTTGGCACCCAAATAGTTAGCTCTGGCCATGAAAACATTAACAAAAGAAGATAAATGAGCCCAATTCCAGTGTTATGCTCAGTTAAGCCACCTGTAAGAACACTCAATAAAAGCAAAAACAGTCACAATAAAACCCAAACCAATCACCACCCAATCCAGAATGACTCGACCGTTACTTTGACATCTCCCAATTTTTTTGACTCTTTTTTTTGAGACAGAGTCTTGCTCCATCGCCCAGGCTGGAGTGCAGTGGTGCAATCTCTGCTTACTGCACCGCTGCCTCCCAGGTTCAAGCCATTCTCCTGCCTCAGCCTCCCAAGTAGCTGAGATTACAGGTGCGTCACCAGGACCAGCTATTTTTTGTATTTTCAATAGAGACGGGGTTTGACAATGTTGGCTAGGCTGGTGTCAAACTCCTGACATCAAGTGATCCACTGGCCTTGGCCTCCCAGAGTGCTGGGATACAGGCGTGAGCCACTGTGCCTAGCCTTTTTCACCCCCTTTTGCAGGCACATGACCTTCTGCCCAGGTACATTGTCCAGCAGAGTCTATATCCCATAAAGACCCTCAAAGGAAGAAGAAAACCCTTGACCCCTACTGGCGTAGGCAAATCTGAATTATTAAATCTTATTGGTCGTCTGGCGCAGAGTCTGGATATACCGTTGTCATTAATTAGAAGAGCAGTCTTCTGAGAACCACTGAAAGCCTTATGCCTATTTAGGACACTTTAATGTATAAATCGAGTAAACCTTCCTGTTTTCTGTAGCCTCTGTTTAAACACAAACATATGATTTAGACACAAACATATGATTTAGACACACTCCCTTCTTGTTAAATGTTTTTTGCTCCGTTCACTTAGCACAGTTCATATTATTATCCTCACATGTCCAATGGCACTGGGATAATTTGAGACCCACAGCTTTATTTAATAATGTAATTATCCTATATTGGATTACTTAAAGGGACTTTGTATTTTTAAGTTCTGGTTTTTCCTAGGCTAGTGATGTGCTCTGCTGCGGTAAACGATTCAGGCTTCAATCAAAATCCCTAAATTCAGTTTGGAAAAATATTGAGTGTTTTTGAATAAGCCAGGATTAAAGCAAAAGCCAATTTGCAACCACAGTTGGTGCCCTTTCTACTCCTCTTCAACGACTGTGGTGTGGAGGCCAACAAAGAGGACAGACTCGGGCAACTACAACCGCCTGAGTCCAACGGCCCCGTGCCTCCTTGGGGAGGTTGTATAAGCTAGAGAATACAGCCTAACTTTTCCTCAAGACACGCTTTCAAAAGGTGGGGCTGACAATGTGTGTAGCTTTCCATGCCCTGTGCTCTGCTTCCAGGTGGAGCTTAAAGAAAGAATGAATAAATGAATGAATAGATGCATGCTACTAGGCATTCTGACAACATGATCGCAGAAGGGAATCCAGGAGGAGCCATCTCTGCCACCTTTAAGAGAGCATTCATAAGCTGAGCTTCATCCAATGTTGTTGTCAGGAGAGATTTTGTTCCAGCTTTTCCCAAACTCAATTCAATCTGATCCAATTACCTTGTATTGACTCTCTGTTTTGTGCCAAGCACTGGGCTGGGTATCAGCTACAGAGATAAGGATGGATAAGACATGGTGCTGCCCTTCAGAAACACAGGACACCCAGGCAGAGTCTCCTATTCCTTGCCTGGGAAGGACAGGTTCCACTCCTTCTAGTCCTTTGTCAGAGAGTTCACTCACTCCTTCATCCTCAGTGTTGCAAGCATCTATTCTGAGCTGTGCTAGGCACTAGTAATAGCTGAGGAACAAGCTTCTCTGAGTCGTCCACCAGCCAAGGTCCCGGAGATGGACAGTAAATAGTAAGCCCTTAGCTAAATGTGGTTTATAGAATGAGAAATGGTCGTGATTTTATCGGTTCAACAAATATTTATTGAACACCAACTCTAGGCTCAGCACTGGGGTTACAGCCAGGAATAAAACCGACAAAACCCCTACACTTCTAGAGTGGACAGTCATGTATGTGTGAACTGGGCAGAAGAGTCAGATGGTAAACAAAATCCGATGCAAAAGGATGAGAAGAGGCATTGATGGGAGGCAAGGGGTGGAACCGGGGATGACTGAAATTGAGTGGTCAGGAAAGGTCTCTCTGCTCAGACCCTAAGGAAGAAAAGGAAGCAGCCAAGTTAAGAGGTAAGGGAAGATGGGGAAGAACACGGGACACTGTGGGCAGAGGGAACCGTGCATGCGAAGCCACTGAAAGAAACATGGTACGTGGTTACATTGAAGGCTAAAAAAAGAAAAACACACAACGTGCCTCTGGCCTAGGTGACAGAGTGAGACTCTGTCTCAAAAATAAATCAATAGATAAATAGATAATAAAAGGGAAAAGGGAAAAAAGCAAAGCAGAGTAAGAAGAATACCTTTCAACCCTCACCAGATGAGCTGTACACTAAAGTGATTGGTTCTATTGCCAGCTGTAGTAGGTGGCCTCGAAGACGGTCCCCTACGATTATGTATATCCTTGTATAAGCTCCTGCTCTTGAGTGTGGACTAGACAATAATGCCTCACTTCTAACAAACAGAATTAGGCAAAAGTGACAAGATGTCACTTCCAGCATCAGGTTATAAAAGGACTGTGGCTTGCGTCTCATGAGGGGAGTCCGCTGCCATGTTGTGAGTTGCCTTATGGAGAGGCCCATGTGGCCCAGCAAGGAAGCCAGGGAGGCCCAGCCCCACTGCCAGCGAGGAACTGAGGGCCTCAGTCCAACAGCCTGAGAGATCTGAGACCGGCCAATAGGCAAGTGAGTGAGCCCAAAGTATTAATAGATCCTCCCCCTACAGAGCTTTCAGAAGGCCACAGCTGGGGTGGACACCTTGACCGCAGCTTTGAGAGTCCCTTAGCGAGAGGCACCCAGCTAAGCCCTACTCAGACTCAAGACCCACAGAAACTGTGGATAGTGTTGTTTTAACAAGACACCAAATCTGGGGTAATCTGTTATACAACAATAGATAACTGATACAACTATCTTTAACACAGGACACATTTACACACTATTGTGTGACAATAAAATAAAGTTTGTAAAATGAGGTGCTAAATATCAGTTTCAAGTATGCCTGGAAATTAGATAATTTTCTGCAGAGATGATGACAAACCAATAGTAAAATACTTCAAGTAACTGCCTAAATCCTAAATCAACCGCTTATACAAGAGATCTTTCACTTTGGGGGGTATCCATAGAAATTGCCAAGAATACTATTTAACAATGTGAGCATCTTTTTCAGTATAAAAGAGGCTGTATAATCTTGCCAAGTATGGCTAACTTGAACATGTTTTATCTCCTCTAATTAGAGAGAAAGAAACTGATTTTATTCATCTCTTTGTCACCACCCAAAGTACCCTGGTACATCCTAATAAATATTTATTGAGTTTAATTGAATAAAAGGTTATAGTCAAAGGCCCATATTTAAAAATAGAAATGTTATATTTTTTCAAGAGCAATATTATATTATGCCCTTAACTACCATATGAGAAATCCAAGCACCATCTTCCTTTTTTTCCCTTCTACTCATTTAAGATTCACCTTTATTTGGGAGGCTGAGGAAGGCAGATCACCTGAGGTCAGGGTTCAAGACCAGCCTGGCCAACATGGTGAAACTCTGTCTCTATTAAAAATACAAAAACAATTAGGCAGGCGTGGTGGTACGTGCCTGTAATCCCAGCTACTCAGGAGGCTGAGGCAGGAGAATCGCTTGAACCTGGGAGGTGGAGGTTGCAGTGAGCTGAGATTGTGCCATTGCACTCCAGCCTGGGCAACAAGAGTAAAACTCCGTTTCAAAAGTAAATAAATAAATAAAAAAGACGATCCATGTTTTAAAACCCAGTTAGAAAACCATCTGGTACAGCTGACCAGTTAGAACTGTATTAACTGTAAGTACAATTTGCAGACCCTGTCTTCCAGTCCTCCAATCCTCATTGCCAAGATTGAAGCAAGATTCCTCTTTGCTTAAGTAGAAAAAAAAAAAAAGGACACATAAAAAAGCCTGTAAAGATTAAGGCAAAAAAAAAATTACGGCGGCTGAAATATCTCAATATTCTGACATGCTGAGAATGTTTTCACTCCACTGCCTCGAGGGGTCATTTAAGGAATTCTGGGGGTCAGGAGTGATTTGAACACCTGCTTGGCTGTCTATTGAATTACTGATCTAGTAATATCAAAAATGTGGAGTGAGAAACAGGACCTATAATGTAAAGAAATAAAAACAAACACAGAGCTCGTTGATAATTTTTAAAGACACAACCATTTATGTGATTTATACAATCTGCATTTAAAAAAAATCTTCGGCCTTTTTACTAGAACCCTCTTTCTTGCCTGCCCAGATAGTGGGGATGCATATTTTACAACCAATGCATTGTTGCTAAACACGCACTCAGCCCCCAGGAGCACAGAACACAATTAGACTATTACGGAGAATATTCACAAGAAACAGAATGGAACAGATTATTTCACTGAAGAAACACCGAATTCAAGCATTTTTTCTGTATTTATAACCCATATATTGTGGAATCATTTGGTGAGAAGACTGAGTAGTACAGCAATGTTTCCACCTGAATTTTAGTAATCTGATATACACTGTGGGATTAACCCAAAGCAAAAGGATTTAACGGCCCAGCAGGCCATTTCTATTTGGAAGATCCTTCTTCTGAGATTCCCCAACCATTTTGGCTGGAACCTTTCCCTTTACATGCTCTGGCTGATGCTTTTTGCATCTTTCAAAGAGATGGACTGGAATACACCCCCTACCATGACCACCCCCAAACAAGGAAGATGGTGGGGAGGAAGGGGACAAAGGGATGAAGCAAATTTTCAAGTTAGGGGTGTTCTTAAGAAGAGAAAATACAGGAAACTTTTTTTTTTGAGACAGAGTCTCGCTGTGTCGCCCAGGCTGGAGTGCAGTGACGTGATCTTGGCTCACTGCAACCTCTGCCTCCCCAGTTCAAGCAATTCTCCTGCTCCAGCCTCCCGAGTAGCTGGGATTACAGACCCAGCTAATTTTTTGTATTTTTAGTAGAGATGGGATTTCACCATGCTAGCCAAGCTGGTCTGGAACTCCTGACCTCATGATCCACCCGCCTCGGCCTTCCAAAGCACTGGGATTACAGGCATGAGCCACCATGCCCAGCCCACAGGAAACTTTTTAAAAATGGAGGAACAGTGGGTTTATTTAAAATGAATTCAGTGTTTTGCACATTTCGCAGATCAACACCAGGTTTCCTGATGGTTGCACCATGAAAGGGCAGGGTGGAGGGTGGGGCACTGAGATCAAACATCTGGAAAGCCAGTTTTGTCTCTTGACCTCATCATCCTCCTATCCCAGTGAATTTTGTTGTGGCCAATGGAAGAGATGTCCCATAATGTATGTTTCTCTTTTTTTTTGAGACAGAGTCTGACTCTGTCACCCAGGCTGGAGTTGCAGTACAGTGGCATGACCTTGGACCACTGCAAACTCCACCTCCCAGGTTCAAATGATTCTCCTTCCTCAGCCTCCTAGTAGCTAGAATTACAGGTACATGCCACCGTGCCCAGCTAATTTTTGTATTTTTAGTAGAGACGGAGTTTCATCATGTGCCAGGCTGGTCACAAACTCCTGTCCTCAAGTGACCCACCCACCTTGGCCTCCCAAAATGCTGAGATTACAGGTATGAGCCACCGTGCCTGGCCCCTAATGTGCCTTTAACATCTAAATGGAACAGAATAGAATGGATTTGAACGTGTCTCCTTCACAGTGATTGGAAATCACAGACATAGATCAAAAATGTTGAACGTAACACAAGAGAAGTCCTTTGGGGTAAATGAAAAACCAGGAAGCTTAACTCTATTTAACATGATATCCTTCGTTCCTGTTTTTCAAATAAGTCTAATACCTCAACCCATAAATTAGTTATTAAGGAGTTGTTAACAGTCTAGCAGTTAGACAGCCTTCAAAAGTTAGGGTGTGGTCCCTGACCAGGAAGGGCAGGGTCGATAACCAACATCTGCTACAGACTTGGGATAAGCCACGTCATGGTTTTGTGCTCTCTGCCCATAAGCATCTCACTTGACGTTCTTAGCCCAGCAAGATCAAACCATTTCACAGACAAGAAACTGAGATGCCAGAGAGATTAAGCAAGTTGGCCAAGATGACACACAGCTACTACCTGGCAGAGTAAATATTCATGCTTCATTCTATCAGTCTTCAAGGCTAAGGGTTTATATTCTAACTAGAAAAAGAAAACACACGTGTGAATTTATTCAGCAGCATTGCCTTCAGATTCCACTCCACATGACATGCTAGACTCCCTGAGGTCTGGCCTCAGGTCTAGCTTATTTCCCACTAGACCGCTGCTGTCTTACTAAATCCACACCATATCCGGTATTGGTATGTCCTTCCTTCCTATTTGCCTATGGCCTTGCTCTGCCTAGGATTTCACCATCTCTCACCTTCATCATCCCTAGGTGTTCCGAAGGGCCCCTTCTCCAGGACACCTTCCAGGATGGCTACAGGTCACCTTCACACTCATGCACCCACAGCTGGTGCCTGCCTCCCTCCTCCAGCCTAAAAGTAAGCCTCAGGGCAGAGCCAAGCAGCTCTCCTTCTTACACATCTCTTCCTGCCATCCTTCCAGACTCCAGAGCCCTGGCTTGATCCACCTGGCTGTCCCCACCCTGTTTTTAATGGCCCCTTTAGGACCAACAGGTTTTTTTTGCTTTAATGACAGGAAATGGACCAAATATGAGAAAGTTTTGAAAACTGTAACAGTCCAAAGCTTTGCTCTAGAGATGGCAAGGTGGCAGACTGTGGGCCACATCTGGACAGAAGACACATTTTGTTTAGCCCATACAGAGTGTTTTAAAAATTGGATTGGGCCAGGCACGGTGGCTCACACCTGTAATCCCAGCACTTTGGGAGGCTGAGGCAGGCAGATCATCTGAGGTCAGGAGTTCAAGACCAGCCTGACCAACATGGCGAAACCCCATCTCTACTAACAACACAAAAATTAGCCAGGCGTGGTGGCATGCGCCTGTAATCCCAGCAACTTGGGAGGCTGAGGCAGGGAGAGTCACTTGAACCCGGGATGGGGAGGTTGCAGTGAGCCAAGATTGCACCATTGCACTCCAGCCTGGGCAACAGAGTGAGACTCTGTCTCCAAAAAAAAAAAAAGAAAAAAAAAATGGATTGAATGGTTAATTAAAATCACAAGAAAAACTAGGTCTCTGGCTTCTCTTGAAAAATGGAAAGATCTGGCAATATCTCAGAATGGCATTCCTGCCCAGCAATGCTAGGTAGGAACTGAAGAACATTTTAATTAATTAATTAATTAATTAAATATTATTATTATTATTAACTAGAAACAGGGTCTTACTCTCTTGCCCATGCTGGAGTGCAGTGGTGCAATCATGGTTCACCCTGATCTCCTGGGCTCAAGTGATCCTCCCCGCTTAGCCTCCCAAGTAGCTGGGATTACAGGCACGTGCCATGGCACCTGGCTCAAAAGGAACATTTCAAAGGCATGCCGCGAACCAGCCGTGCACTCCCCAGTTCCCCCAAACATCATACTGTCTCTCAGACCTGGCTCAGTCACCCACTGATCTTATCTGCCTGACCTGGAGGGCAATTATACCTGTGCCTCTGTGGCTTCTTTGTTCCCAGACGGTCAATGGAAGACCTCAAAGAGGAGGCGGCTTTTGAATGGGACCTTGAAAGATGGATGCAGCTGTTGTGCAGTTTTACTTCACAGAGTAAAACCTCAGCTAACTTTACCACCCTTTTCTGATCCTTCCTGTTTCCTCTAGGACAGCACAACATTTCTGCCACTTGCATTCTGGAATCCAAACACCGTGAGTTCCCATTTAGTCTTTGTCATATACCGAGTGAGTGAATTTGAAAACCTGGACATTACCTAACCTTTCAGATTACCCTCCTGCAAAATGGAGATGACACTAGAATCTACCTCACAGCATTATTGTTTTTTTTTTTTTTTTGAGATGGAGTCTTGCTCTGTAGCCCAGGCTGGAGTGCAGTGGTGCAATCTCGGCTGACTGCAACCTCTGCTTCCTGGGTCCCAGTTCAAGCAGTTTTCCTGCATCAGCCTCCTAAGTAGCTGGGATTACAGGCATGTGCCACCATCCCCAGCAAATTTTTGTATTGTTAGTAGAGACAAGTTTTCACCATGTTGGCCAGGCTGGTCTTGAAGTCCTGACCTCAGGATCCACCCACCTTGGCCTCCCAAAGTACTGGGATTACATGCATGGGCCACTGCACTCAGTCTCTCTCTTTTTTTTTTTTTTTGAGACGGAGTTTCACTCTTATTGCACAGGCTGGAGTGCAGTGGTGTGATCTCAGCTCACTGCAACCCCCACCTCCAGGGTTCAAGGGATTCTCCTGCCTCAGCCTTCTGAGTAGCTGGGATTACAGGTGCACACCACCATGCCCAGCTAATTTTTGTATTTTGTTTTAATAGAAACGGGGTTTCACCATGTTGTCCAGGCTGGTCTTGAACTCCTGACCTCAGATGATTGGCCCACCTTGGCCTTCCAAAGTGCTGGGATTACAGGCGTGAGCTGTCGTGCCTGGCCCAGTATTACTGTTATGAGGAGTAAATAAAATGTCATATATTAATCTGCCCGGACTTGGTTTTACTATTATTTTTATTAATATTATTTTAAACGAGGGGTTGGCATTTTCTATAAGGGCCAGATAGTAAATGTTTTAAGGTCTGTGTGGTAGTCTCTGCTGCAACTACCCAACTCTGCCACTATAGTGTGAAAGCTGCCAGAGACCATTTGTAAGCAACTGGGCATGGCTGTGTGCCAATACAACTTTATATACAAAAACAGGTAGTTCAGCCTGGTCAGCATGGCAAAACCCCATCTCTACAAAAAAAATACAAAAATTAGCTGGGCATGGTGGTACTTGCCTGTAATCCCAGCTCCTCAGGAGGCTGAGGCACAAGAATCACTTGAACCTGGGCAACAGAGGTTGCAGTGAGGTCAGATCATGCCATTACACTCCAGGTTGGGTGACAGAGAGAGACACTATCTCAAAAACAAATAAACAAGGCCGGGCGCGATGGCTCACACCTGTAAGCCCAGCACTTTGGGAGGCCGAGGCGGGTGGATTGCTTGAGGTCAGGAGTTCAAGACCAGCCTGACCAATATGGTGAAACTTTATCTCTACTAAAAATACAAAAATTAGCCAGGCGTGTTGGTGGGGGTGCCTGTAATCCCAGTTACTCTGGAGGCTGAGGCAGGAGAATCGCTTGAACCTGGGAGGAAGAGGTTGTAGTGAGCTGAGATCGCGCCATTGCACTCCAGCCTGGGTGACAGAGTGAGACTCTGTCTCAAACAAACAAAAACAAACAAGACAGGTAGTAGACCAGACTTGGCTCTATGGGCCTTAGTTTGCCTTAGCTTGCCCTGTTTTCAACCATCTCCACAGACAAATGACGTACATTATCTCTAAATGTGCACCCCAAGTGTCTAGGTGATACTAGACCAATAGGTGCCTCCAGTGGGCATCAATGGGCATCTCTAACCTGGCTCCTGGATTCACTAAGGCCAAGCCCAGCCCAGAAACCATCTTGCAGGGAGGCTGCTCTCACCTCTACACCTTGCCTAGAAACTTCCCAATCTTCACCCCCAGATCCCTTTAGACCTCAACTCAAATGACATTTCTCTTAAAATGCCTCCTGAGACCTTTCTGACAAAATCATGTACCCCTGGCATAGGAACTTGTATTTTCCCTTCATGACCCTGACCGTATCACAAAATCACCGCTTTGTTTGTGATAGGTTATTTACTAGGTTACAGCAGAGACTACCACACAGACCTTAAAACATTTACTATCTGGCCCTTATAGAAAATGCCAACCCCTCATTTAATACAATATTAATAAAAATAATAGTAAAACTAAGTCCTGGCAGATGAATATGTGACATTGCCTGATGGTAAGCTCCATGGGGGCAGGATCTGCCTGGTTTTCCACCTCTCTCTCTCCAGTGCCCAGCGCGGGCTACACAGAGAAGCACGCTGGAGGTACTGAGTCTGAGACTCCTCTCCTGTGAAATGTGAGAAAGGCACTATGTGGCCCTTTGAAAGTGTATTACCCGTGTGTAGGGTATTACTATTATCTGGGTTTCAGTCAACTGTGAAAGTCCCTAAAGAGCAGGAAAGAAGATTTCATGAAGACTCAAAAAACAGGTCAGTATATAGTGAAAGTCCCATTGCTGATGCTGAGAGTTCTCAATACATTCTAAAGTTATAATGAGAAACAAAGGTCACCCACTGGTCTTGGCAGCACTGGTGATAACATGGGTTTCAATCCCGACTTTGAGTCTCACCTATGTGTGACCTTGGGCAAGTTCCTTTAACTTCTGTTGGCCTCAGCTGCATCATCCACAAAGTATGAAAATGTCAAAAATACTACTGACATTGTAGACTATCCATGAGAATTAAATGAGATATTTTATTTATATTTAATTTATATGTTAATGAATTTGCAATGCCTGACACATAAGAGGTTACTGAATAAATGGAAAATGCTGTGACTCTGACTTCACTGAAAACACTGTGGGTGGCTGGGCACGGTGGCTCACGCCTATAAACCCAGCACTTTGGGAGGCTGAGGCAGGCAGATCATGAGGTCAAGAGATCAAGACTATCATGGCAAACATGGTAAAACCCCATCTCTACTAAAAATATAAAAATTAGCTGGGTGTGGTGGTGCGTGCCTGCAGTCCCAGCTACTCAGGAGGCTGAGGCAGGAGAACCACTTGAACCAGGGAGGTGGAGGTTGCAGTGAGATTCTGCCACTGCACTCCAGCCTGGGCGACAGAGCGAGACTCCATCTCAAAATAAAAACAACAACAAAAGAAAACACTGTAGGTGAAAATTTTGCAGATGGTTTTGGGAAAGAGAAAGGTGGGACATTTTCTCTGGGCTGTGAATACATAGAGAAGAGAAAACATTCTAGAAGGAAGTGTTGTGGTTCTAAAACTAAAATGTATGGAGATGGTTTTCCCTCCATTTGGGACAAATCAATCAAGTTGCTTCTTCTTACTATAGGAGAGTAAATCTGCTCTCTGAGGACAGAAATCTTTGTGTTCTAGTCATTCACTGTTCACTATTATATCCCCAGCACAGAGACTGACTCAGAGCAGTTACATAGTAGATGCATGCTTCTGAATGATGAAACCATCCATGAGTATGAGATGTTGGCAGAAGTACCAATCCATTTGCTACCAACATTGCCACCTTTTGGCAAAGCTTTTCTTCAGCCAATATAAATAGCATCCCATTAGAGGGCCCTCTTGCTTTCAGGAAAAATTATGGAAATGAAGGTGATGTCTAGTCCGGGATCCTAAATATCAATCCTGGCTTCTGTGTAATCGCTGACTCTCTGGTAAGTATCCTTTCATTCCAATAAAGTCCATACTCTCCATGAGTTGTTTTATAAAAGTGATGTCCCCAGCTGAGCACAGGGGCTCACGCCTGTAATCCCAGCACTTTGGGAAGTCGAGGCAGGTGGATTGCCTGAGCTCAGGAGGTCGTGACTACCAGCCTGGGCAACACGGTGAAACTCTATCTTTATTTAAAAAAAATACAAAAAATTAGCCAGGCATGGCAGCGTGCCACCTGTAGTCCCAGCTACTTGGGAGGCTGAGGCAAGAGAATTGCTTGAACCTGGGAGGTAGAAGTTGCAGTGAGCCGAGATCGCACCACTGCACTCCAGCCTGGGTGACACAGCAAGACTCAGTCTGGAAAAAAAAAAAAAAAAAAAAAAGTGCTGTCCTCCATGGCACTATCCACTGGTATGAGACAGGACACTGGAATGACCTTCCAGGAACACACCCACGGGAAGTGCTTGCCTACTTCCCTCAGGGCATGACCTCAAGAGAGCAGCCCCTTCCCCAAACAGCAGCCCCTTCCCCAAACAGCAGACTGTGGTGCCTGAGAACACTGAATCCTAGTTCCACTTCCGTCACTCACTGGTTCTAAGGACATGCCCAAGACTTTTCTGGGCCTTAGGTACTGCGTCTATTAAATAACGAGGGCTGGGTTTGTTCTCCTCAGCTTCTTTTATCTTGTTATCCTGTGAGTCTACTAAAATGTCCATGGCAAATTAGACATGAGCCTTTCTCTTAAATAATCATGGCAATTCTTCTTGACCATCCTTATCAACAATACCAAGGGACTTTAAGCTAGTCAAGCCTAAAACCAAACATGTTGGCAGATGGCAGAACCAGAGGGACCAACTTTACCAATGGATACACCAAAGTTCCAGCCAGGAAAAGGTCTCTGAGACCACAATCAATGACCTGTTGTGCATCTGACCTTCACTGGTCTGCCCTTGGTCTTGTCTCACCAGCGTCTTTTCCATAATGCAAATTTCCAACCAGAACACTGCCAAAGTTTCATAGTCACAGAAGAAAGACAATGAAACCTAAGCCTATGGCATTCAGGAAAGTCTCCGGACAAGGGAATGGGTGAGAACATTTTTATTCTCTGATATTGTATCTGGCTAATGTGCCTTATTTCTAGTGATACTCTCAGCTGAGCTCAAACTAGATAATGGCAAGCAAAAATTGAACCAAAGGGAAAACAGTATGTCAAAACTGTTTCCATCTCATTTTCCACTAGAGAGCTGAGGGCAAGACTAGTGACAAGCCACTAGAGGGTAACGTGGCCTGTTATCTCTGTAGCATGGGAGACTTCCTTTGTAGGGGTTAAAAAAAACCATATGTATGTATGTGTAACATATACAGAGATAACAGGACAAGTTATTGGTGTGTGTGTGTGTATGTATATATATACAAAATATATATACATATATATACACATATATATACATATATATACAACATATATATACATACACATAATTACATACATGCATATATACATACATACATACATGCATATATACATATAATTATGCATATATACATATATACATATAATTATACACACATAATTACATACATGCATATATACATTTTTATTTTCTCCAGCTGTATTGAAGTATAATTGACCAACAAAATAGTATACATTTAAGTATGTGATATGATGATTGTATATATTTAAGGCATACAATGTGATGAATTGATGTACATATATATCATGAAGATGACCACAATTAAGTTAATTAACATTCATCACCTCGCACAGTTATCTTTTTCTGGTGTGGTGATCAACACTTAAGATCTACTCTGTAAGCAAATTTCACATATACGATATAGCACTATTAACTATAGTCACTGTGCTGTACATTAGATCTCCAGATATAAGATGAATGGATAAATAAGATGAATATATTATAACTAAAATGTTGTGCCTTTTGACCAACATCCTATATTACACATATTTTAAAAACATATTCCTCCCTTAAGAAGAATATACAGTATTAGTGAGTTTAAATTATTTGCACTTAGTTGTCTCCAGTTATACTGTGTTCTTTTGTGCTTGTGAAACAACATGTGCTTTAATTAGCAAATATCTGTAAATAATTTACTTGCTTTTCAAATACAAGAGAACAATGGAGTCAATTTTCACATACATTTTCCAAGCAAGTATCCCGGGTCATAAGCCAGACTCACTCATTGTTCAATAACAATATCAAGCTGTCGAACTCTTGCTGCCCTCCTGGGTGGAGGGTTGGGGTGGGGGGCTAGAAGCCCAAGTTCCAGTAGCAACATCCCATTTTGCAGGGCCCCAGGAGGCAAGCGCAGACGGTTGTCCAGCCCATGCTAAAACAAACTCTTACATCTCTAACCCTAGAACCTTCCCCAAGAAGCATGGAAGTGAGCCAAGAGCAAAGGGCGCTGGAGTAATGAGGGCAGGACAAAGGCACCCTTCTGCCCCCTGCCCCTCAAACCCCGAAAGCATGAGACAGAAAACCTAAGGCACAATGTATGGCCTATGAATCACGGAACTTCATCTAGGCTCTGCAGGGTTAAAACTGGGTGCCGCGCGTGCAGTGCAAAGAAAGATGTTAAATCAAATGAGAATGACTGCTCCAGGACTGGAGGCACTATTATTTTGAATAAGATTGAAAAGACCAGAAAAAGCAATTCAAAAACATTTCAATTATGTATTTCCCAGAACTACATCTTTGAGCAACTAATGCAAATGTTACCACCACAATAAAACTTCTTCCCACATATAAAACAGGTTGAACAGCATATACTTTATATATCACATGCATATTTTGGACTATTAATAAAAAATTCAAAATCTATGTGTGCTTTACTCTCCTAAGCAATACAGTCATTATGATTAAGGGACAAGCAGCAGAAAAAGAGCCAATTTATCTTACTCGTGCTCAGGAATACTATTGTGTAACTAAGCAACTAAAGACAAAATATGGTCTAATTAATTCACTCCTATGCTTATTTAAAAGACACAATTAGAACATTTTTATTTTCCAGCTTGCACAGTAGCTCAACATGCTTGAGGGTGTAGAAAGCAAAGCCCATTATTCTCAAAGACAAGAGTTTAATGTTTAGTGCCACTGATCAGGCTTGGAAATCAACTATGGGGTGGAGGGGGTGTTTCATAGCCCCGGTGTGCTTGGAGCAATCAGAAAAGAAAGGTGGGGAAAAAGATGTTTATGGGGTCACAAGACTGACTAGCAACATGTGGCCTCTGCAGTCTGGAGTTCTTACTGGTCCACAGGAATGGAGATGTGACTGTGAGCTTGATGGTCATATGCCAAGGACACACGCCACTGTGCGTCTATTTATACAGCCACAAAGATCCTACAGAAAATTCACATAATTAAACCAACCATCCTAGACTGCGTGATAAATGTCAAATATCCATCTTTAACGCTGCTAACAGTGCATCTGATTTTAAAAGCAGAATTAATTTACGCAAGCGTGTGCGAGAGATTGATGCCATTAGCATGATTCTAAAGCACCCTTTCAATAATCATCATCATCTGTGTGTTTGAAATGTGTTGTCGATACTGATGCTTACAGTCCAGGGCATGAGAGACGTACTCTGGAGGGTTAAGGCCAAGGTTCTCATCTCCAGCAAGTCAGTGAAGGAACACAGTGTGGCTAGCAAAATCCATCCTTGGATTTGTGCGAGTGTAGATTCCTCAAGAAATGAAGGAATCCATGACCACATCTCTCTGAGAGGCGAATGAATCCTTAAGCCAACAATCGATAAATTTGTTTTAAATTTCCTTAAAAGCCAAGGCAATGGGTAATCACTAGCTACAATATTATTCTGAGTAGGAGATGGCAAATATCCAACTACACTGGCTATAAAAAAATGACAAGTGAATGCATTTGATTTAAGCAATTATATTCTGGATATTGGTTAAAACTAGACTTTGATAAATGAGCTTGAGTCCTATATCACTAGATGCCACTATGAACAATGGTATGCTTTATTAATAATTAATGATGAAGTATTTACATGTATAGACTCTTGTATTTCATAAAAAGAGCATTTCCTTAGTGTGTGCCTGACAGTCTAATTGTTAAGAGAGGTTTTAATTGCTTACAAGTTTGAGGCACTATCAAACATGTGGCCTAGTTAAGACCATCAGCCTGAAAAACAGGCTGGCTCGGGTGAACTGCCAACCAACACCAGGTGAGGAGTGACTCTTCTTTCCTGAAGTTTAGGCTTTTCATAGGTTGCCACCCCAAAGCCCTGACTTTATGGATTGACCACTGAAGACTGGAAAAGTACCCAACAAGATAAGAGATGCTGGCTCCAGCCTGATCACTCAGTCCCAAATATTTGCTCATTTCTTTGATGAGTGCTCCTAAGAAAAAAATCACTTCCCATGTTTTCATATTCTACAGTGCAAAATGACTATAGACTTTGGAAGAGAAAGAAGTGTGAGATGGAGTCCTGGATCTGGTCTATATGTGGATGACCGGTCACTGGTCCTCTGTCACAAAGAAACTGGGTAAAGCTTAAAGAAGGTAAGACTGTAAGAAGGCGTTTTAATTATGTGGTTCAGTCACTCAAAAAATACTCACTGAAGAGCAATGAATATTGTGGAGGACCCAAAAGTGAATAAGGCACAACCTCCCTGCTCCTGAGAACACCACTGTGGTGGGGAGCGTAGGGTCAGACGACAGGTAAAGGAAAAGAACACAGATAATTATAAGGCACAAGGTGCAAAATGCACAAGAGGTTACAGCCTACTACTGGACTATAAGCTCCCTGGGAGTAGTGATTTTTGTCTGTCTTGTTCATGCTGTATCCCCAAGGCCTAGAATAGGATCTGGCACATAGTGGGTGCTCTACAAATATGTGTCCAGAGAGTAAGAATTCAAAGATGAAGACAGTACTTTCTAATTTCCAGAAAGATTAAGAAAGGCTACAAATAAATAGTGATCTCAATTCATCTCAACTTAAACTAAGGAACTCAGATGGAAAGAGTCTGATGGCTTTTCTGTGACCACTCTCTGTCTACAAAGGCAGTCTGGGAACTCCTTGAAGGCAGAGGCCATTCTTCTTCATCTCTTGTATCCAAGTGCCAGCACACAGTAGGTCTTCAATCAACATCTGAGAAAATTAATAAAATCTTTTTCCAAAAGACATGATGGTTGGGAGCCTTCCTTTGGACGCCTATTTATTACATGTATTATCAGCACAATTTACTGACGTGTTGTGTCTCATATTGCTTTTATATTTTTAGATGGGTAGATCTCATCTCCTTATCAAGGTTGATAAATTTATTCAGAAAAAGGGTCACATCACAAATCGTTTTCCATCCATCTCTTCACCTAGCAGAGTACTGAGTACACAGGACTCCACAAGTAGTTTTGATTACCTCAAGATAGACAATACTAATATTGGCTGGAGTTTCGATCTTAACCATACAAAATATAATCTATTTCACTCATTCTCAAATTTTAATGTCCTAGAATCAATGTTGAAATTGGATATGTAAAAGTGAATAATATTAATGTTCCATTTCTTATATTACTTAAGTTTCTTATATTTCTGATATTACTAGTTCTTGGTCAAAACTCAAGCAAGGAAGAAAAACAGGTACACAATCATCTACCCTATTTCAGATCAATCATATAGGCCAGAGGTCAGCAAACTTTTTCTGTAGAAAGCCAGATAATAAATATTTCCACTTTGCCAGCGATCTGGTAACTGTCAAAACAACTCAACTCTGCTGTTGGAGCCTAAGAGCAGCCATAAACAATTCATAAACAAATTAGCGTGGCCACATTCCAATAAAACTTTATTCACAAAAACAGGCAGTCGGCCGGATTTGGCCTTCAGGCCTTATTTGGCTGACTCTTGTCACAGTCCAGTAATTTCTCTCCATGTAATTCTTTACATTCGTATCTTTGTTCAAAAAGGCCTGCTTGCTAGAGAGTAAAGGTTAATTCCTTTTTTAGCTTAAGATGATTACTAAAAATAAACAATAACTATTATAAGTGCAACCATTATTCATTAAACCCTCATGTCTAGGTACCATGCTAGATTCCGGACCCTTTTCGTTATTATCTCTGATTCTCCCAGCACAGTAGAGATCATTAAATCCATTTTACAGAGGAAGAAACTGAGGCTTAAAAAAGTTAAAGCAATTGCCTAAGGCCAGCGTGGTCTCAGAAATCTCTGAAAAATTACCTTATGGCTATAGACCAAGACTGAGCAGCTATACAAAAAGAAGAAAGGCCAATCTAGCACCTTCTAGATTCCAGAATGTGTCTGTCTAACTCCAGATATGATCAAATCAGGCAATCTTTTGGGGAAAAAAAAAAAAGAATCCTGCTGATCCAGTTGAAAGTTTACTTCTGCAGTAAAATGTATATCCTTAAGACACTTTATATTTTGGTGACACAGATAAAGCCAACATAGAGATGAAAGGTAGCTTGATTTGGTAGGACTTGGATGCCCATATGTCCTAGAAAAGTAACGTAGGTGCCATTCCCTCACACAGAAAATCTTCTTCAGCAAGCTCTATGGTAGTGGTTTCAAACTTCAGTGAGAACAATGCTAATATATTAACGATAATAACAACAGTCAACCATTATTAAAGTATCTACCATGTGTCAACCTCAGGTATATACATTTTACACATATTAACTTATTTAATCATTAAAATAATCCTAGGAAATAAGGACTGTATTTCCACTTCACAGATGAGAAAACTGAGGCACAGAGAGTTTAGAACTTGTCCAAGATCACACAGCTAGATTGAGACTGTTTAAATATTTAAAATTCAGACTCCTGGGCCTAACTCCAGAGATTCTGATTGAGCAGATTTCAAGAGGGGTCCCAGAATGTGCATTTTTACCACCAAACCACTTTTAGAAATCCTGAATGCATGTTAGAATCCGTACTATCCAGGTATGCCTGATCTTGACACCTGGACATCGTTAGCTTAGCCATCCACATTCACCATTGGAAGTGACAAATCACAGTTGGGATTCTTGTAAAATCGCAGTGATGGCTGGTCAGGCTGAAATCCAAGCTTGCATATCCAACCATGTTAAGAGGGTATATTGCCAATAGATTAAGCACTTGGCCATTTGAAAATGAATGTAATCAGAAGTTATCCAGTAACAGAACCAATTACCCGGCTACTTTGCCATTTTCCTCCTCTGAAGAGCTACTGGCTGAATGTGGCAATTGTAAGTAATTACTAAAGACACTTAACTCCTTGCACATGGCCCTGCTATTCATTTTCATGGTAATTTAAGACAGTATCATTTTTAGGTCCACAAACCTCCACAGGGACATAAAAATTATTATTTTTTTATTTATAAAGTTAAGAAGATTTAGAGCAAAGGTCACTATAATCGTAATTCTTTTTATTTAAGCACTTTACAGTCTATAAAGTTATTTTGTCTATACATCCTCTTGATCTTCATCAGCAATCTATAGTCGTCCCTACTTTGTTCCCATTTTGCAGCTGAAGAAACTGAGGCTCCAAGTACTTATGGTTGTTCAAGATTAAGCAAATAGCAAGTTGCAGAATCAAAATGTGACTTTTCTTGAATGCTTTTCCTCAACTCCAGTTGCCAACACTGGAAGTATTAATATATGAAGGCATTGGTGTATATAAGCATTAAATCAACACCATCATTATTAAAATGAAGAGTAAATTGTTAATGATTATTAATAACTATTAAAATACAACTGGTATCATTAGGATAAGGATGGTTTTGCTACCTAGACATCTGGTGGCCTTTGGCAAAGCTGATTAAGTAGTTACAATTCTAAAATGTCTGAGGGACTGTCCACATTAGTATATACTTCTAGAATATAATATGATGCGTTCAAGCTCTGTTTCAAGGGTAGGTTTCACTGGGGAGAAAAGAGAATCTTGAAGTTCAAGGAGGCCCGGGTTCTAGCCTGGTGACCTTTGACAAATCACATAACCTTTCCGAGTCTATGTCCCCATCTGTAAAATGGGTGTACAAAGTCCTGCCTTACCCAGCCTCCAACAATTATTATAAAAATAATGAAAAAATATTCCAAAAAAAAAAAAAACCCATCTGCAAATCACAGCAAACCACACAGGGACGCTATTTCTAATCTTGCACAATGATCATTTTTCTGCTTTTAGAACTGACGTCTTTATATTTCAAGAAATCATAAAAAGGCAGAATGATTCTCTTAAACCAAAAAAAGCATTCTGAGTCCTGGCTGTCCTTTGGAAATGGATGCTGATGTCAGCTCAATCAAGAAATTATTAACCTCCATTTGGTTACTTAAAATAAACTGTACTGGCTGATTAAATGTGTTGAACATTTTCTCCAAGTAACAGTGCAAATCACCAAGAAATCTTTCTCTTTCAGTTACATATTGCAAATGGCAAATGCATCATTCAAAACTATTTAAAATCAATAATAAAAATCATTTAAATGTATATAAACAAGTTAATGGAGTAAGTGAAAACAAAGCAAATTTCTTAATGAGAGGGCCCTGTTGCCCCCTCTAGGTGCCAGCAGTAAATGCTGGTTTCTGTAAAGCTCTCCTCTAGAGGAGACTGCTGCTGCTATTCTGCTAATGAATGACTAACTTAGGCCAGTGGGGAAATGACATCACCAGGGTGGAAAACCGATCTGCATTGGGAAACTTTCTACCTGCTTTACATTTGTCATAATTATTTTGCACAATGCAGCCTGCATTTGCATAATTTTGAGGCGTGTCATTATCTCAATTGAAAATTGTTTTAATATGGCTGAATAATTCACAATGACATCAGCCAAAGTCCTAATGAAATATACAAGTATAATCATACAGCTAATTACCAGTCGTGTTAGCATTAAAAAACAAATCATGCATAATATTAGACGATGTATATGCAGCTGAGGATTATAAATAGAGCCATCTCCCTCCACAAACCCCCTAGAGTTTACTTTAAATGGCAAGATTAATTTTCTCAGGTATGGCTCATATAGCAGTGACAAAATGCACAGAGCATTACAATGGTTCCCTTTCAATTCCCCATAATGAACAATAAAAAAGAAATCGTGTATTTAAAAATATATCTATTCACTGTCAACACTTCTCGCAGATGCAACGTATGGCAAATACAGCCTTTATTCTTAAATCAGAATTCACCTTTTAATTACACCAACAGAAATTAAAACTGGACCAAGTGGGGTCAACTTGGGGTCTTTAAAAAATATCCCAATTTCAATTCCGCTCCCCCTACCCCCCCGCAAAAAAAAAAAAAAAGAGTGACCACAAAATATCCCATAAAACACTGAATAATTTCCTCCTGGACTTAGTCAGATGTCTATTAGGCACCAGTTTTTTTCTGGATATTTAATCCTTCCCTTTTCCAGATCACAGGCCATGTTGAAGTAATAAATTTGAAAAGCAAATAATAAGAAATCGGGAGGGGGAGGGGGAGGGGAAGACAGCTGCGCCGGAAAGTTGGGTCGGGGGAGGGGGCCGAGCCAGACCTTGGTAGGGGGAAAGAGCTCAACCTGTTGGTAGGTTGCAGGATTTTTCACAGTATTTCCAAACAACACCTTTTTAAAATTGCAGGCGGACGTCGGGAAATATGAACATTTAAAAAGCAAAGCTGACGGGGGAGGGCGGAGGGGGGAGGTGAGCGGGGAGGTGGGAGGGGCTTATTTCCGAAAAGGCAGATTCGAGGGCGAACGTTTCGACGAAGTCCAGTAATTAACCGGCGTAGACCACTGACGGGTAATTTGATCCTGGGGAGAGGGAGTGAACAGGCGATGCCAAAAGTACTGTCAACTCCATCAGACCAAGGAATTCTGGAAGGACTGGCAGCTCCGAGCCCCGGGATGAGTCAAACGGGAAACCATTCATTTAACAAAAAGATCCTTAGATCCTTACACCTACCTCGAAAGCTCGAGAGCCTGGCACAGCACTAGCTGCCCTCAAAAGTCTGTTTGATTGCCCTGCTCTCGCTCTGGCAACACAAAGCCTCGCCAGGCGGCCGTGCACCCTCCCTCCCTGCTGCGCCATGGGCACAGACGCCCCAAAATAGTTCCCCCCAGTAGGTACCACGGCGCTGAGGTCGTTCAGCTGACGAGGGGAGCCCGCAGAACTGCGGTCACACATGAAATGACAGAGCCGAAGGGAGGCGGCCGCCCCGGCGCCCGGTGACAGCGGGCTCACCTCCGGCGTCCTCCCGGGAGCGCGGCGAGCGCCCCCGCGGCCGCCCAGAAACGTGCCGGGGAGGCTCTGTCCCTCCCCGCCCTCCCCGGGAGCGCCGTCTGGGCACGGAGAACGCCGGACCCGCAGGGCCAGTGGGCGAGCACACACCCCTCTGCCCTCCCCTCCCCCGCCCCCGTCCCACACACCCCCAAAGATCGCGCAGGAAGACGTCCACTTTGCGTGGAGTAATTGCAAACTAGAACATCAAATGGCTTGTCCGCGGGGAGGGGGAGTGGGCTAGAGATAGTTGTTAATGCTTAACGTGTTTGTGCCTGTTACACTACCGCTTTGAAATCCGCCCGGGCAGATCTGCAAGTTATTTGAATGTATTATTCCAGTACCTGTCATTTATCACTTTATTCAACACGTCTTTGCCAACTCAATAGCTTTTGATCTCATTCTGCCTCCATTTCGTAATTTCCGCCCTCTTAAACATATCAAATACTTACTTTAAAAAAAAGAGAGAGAATATCGAAACCCACCGAAAGAAATCCACCCAGACACGACCGAGCGAGACACGAAGGTAAATTTTCAAAAGGCAAAAAATATAAAAAGCATGTGATGTTCAAGAGGCAATAGCAGGAGAGCAAATGAACACACACACACACACACACACACACAAAATCCTTGAACAAAACCCTTCTCGAACAAGTTATTTGATCTTGACTAAAATCAGCAGTTGGATCCTCTTTGTAAAGCTGACAGCCAAACTCTGACAATGGTAAAATACTCGAGCCCCAGCTAGTGGCGCTACCCCTTTAAAAAAGGAGTCGATCCTGCTCGCCTGCAGAAGTGAATACAGTATTTTCAAGCTTGCCCTGTAATAAGCATTACTAGGGGGAAAAATAATAAAGAAAGAAGAGAGGGACAGACAGGTTTACCACCTCTCCATGGTCGCTATTTCTGCCCTGGGGAGTGTCTTCTGGGAGGAAATAAAGTTTAGAGCTGGATAAAAGTTGCCGGCTGGTCCTCTCTTCCCACAACAGCTGGAGCTCCGCTATGCAAATCGGATCCTTTGGCGTACATCTTACAAAGAAAAAGTCGCCAAGGGACAAAATTCTTGGTTTGCCTTCAAGGTGGAATTGAAAAGCCTTGTAGAAAATGTAAGGTCCGTGCAAGCCACACGGTGAGCCGACCCACTGCAGGGGGGAAAAAACACCAAATAAATAATGTAGCCATCAGAGCACAAACATCTATTCCCAGACACATTTACACACAGACATCCACTCTCTTAATACAGACGATCCAACAGATATAACGCTGGGTGGAAAAATAATAGCACCCACAAATTTTCTGCCTCCCTTAAAAAAAAAAAAACAAAAAACTCAGGGCCCCCCACCGCCACTTCTCCCCACCTCCCCATCTGAGGCGGTAAAATTACATTATGTATGTATGATCAGTGCAGGGATTTTTTTAAACAATAAAAATGATTTGGGAGGATGCAGAGGATAAAAGTTTGGTGAAAAGTTTGTGGGGGGTGTGGGTGGGTGCAGAGGTGTGGGTGAGCTGGGGGGTTGGGGGGTGCTGGGGGGTGCCGGGATCGGAGGAGCGGAGGAGAGCGAAATACCTGGAGTGAGTTGGGCTCCATCTCGACGTTCTGAATTGATTGAACTCAACATTCTCTCCAAACTTGTTGGCTTGAATGGATTGCATCAGGTCCTGGCAGGGAAACGCATTCTCTGCCTCCAGCCGGCGTAAAGTCTCAATATAAAACTGAGCTCTTGCCTCCCTTTGGGCACCGAAATGATTGAAAATATGTCCTAATATTTCTCTAACAACTCAATTTTCAGCTCCTGAAAAAACTATGTGGGTTTCCTTCCAAATATGGATTGATCAAATTCATAATCGAGAGAAAGGCGCCGTACGATCTCGGCGGGAAGAGGATGGATCAAGGCAAAAAACATATAGGAAGATTTGTAAAAATAAAAAGCACCCTAAAAAGTGTGTGAAGATGTAATTTCTCTCTCTCTAACCGCCCCTGTCTAGGGGTATCGTCTGACGAGATTTTTGGAGGAGAGGAGGGCTAGCGAGCTCCGCGGTGCATCTGACAGGACCTGCTTGTATATGTCTAATATAAAGAACATTTCCTGCAGAGATTCCGGGGCGCTGCTCCTCTTTCTAATGCTCCTTAGCAGATTTGCTGTTATTAGACATGTAGATTTGTTTGATAGTTAAATTACGCTTCCTCACTGCCATGTTTTCGAGAACTAATCTGTTAAATTATCTTTTGATGCCTATTTACATGGAAGGGAAAAGTGGGTTATCGATTATATAAACATATAAATATTAATGCATTTGTTCGCTTCGCAAAATACTCAGCAAAAAAAAAAAAAGAGACAAGTGAGCAGTGCACACACATCTTAGGATTTTGCAAACAATATTGAACGGACAGCGACTGCATTTAGGGACTGGAACAATAAACGATGCATGATAAATCAATAAATGCGAGCAGCGAGTCTGCTCAGAATATGAATTCAGGCTCCCGGTTCTGCGTGTGCATTCTTTAATTTTGAAGTATATACACTAGTACGTGTTTACAATGCTGATGGACGCCAAGGGCGCTCTCAAATGATAATGTGTTTATATAACCCAGCGCTACAGGAATAATATACCGACTCCTACCCCACCCCCAACCCCTCCCCCGCCAAAAAAGGGAGGGGAGCTTCCTCAATAATAGTTTGAAACTGAAAAATTCCATTTGCAAACTAGTTAAATACAACCAGAAATTAAGCTGTTGAAAACCGGGGGCATGAACCGTAAGACAATAAAGGCTTTAAATGTGTATATTTATTGTTCTGGAGCCCTGGAGCATTGCGAGGTTTGCATGCACGGCTATTATGCAAACACAGAGAAACTTAAGAGCGACAGAACAAGGAACAGGCAGAGACTGCAAAGCCTTCGCTCGCTCCGACCCAGCTGCCGGTCCTCCGCCAGGCTAGATTGCATTTTCGCAGTGTTGATTTAAAATGGTGTACTTGCTTCCCCCACGTTCCCCCACCCCCTTCCCCGCTCTCCTCCCACTCCTTCCAGCACACCCCCACTCCAGCTTTTATTATATTGGCACCAATCTTTCCAAAGTGGGTCTGGCATGCTAAAAAAGTAAACATGTACTATATGGGGAATAAGGTCTGTATAGTATGACAGTTGAAACTTGATCTGTGATAAAATTACAGGATGTTGAAATTACTAGTAAGCTATTTTTAACGCTTTCGCAACGTTTCACCTCTAGTCACAGCATCTAGTTGAAACAGGATTACTTTAATGAAAATTATATTCACATGGCTGAAGTTAATACACCCGGCAGAGCACAAATGCCTCATATTCAGTGACTTGAGGTGGAAAGACCCTCTGTGTGTATTTTTATGCCTTTTCATAACGTCTGTGTCCGCTGCAGTAAGAATTAGGGCACTTAACATTATCTAAACCACATTTTTTTGATTCAGAACATGGGGAAGTAATAAAAGGCAAGATCTATCTCGTTTCTATACACACAGATAAACGAAAGAAAATGGCAGATCCTCCAATTACAATAAGTAATAAAAGCCCATGCCAAAGAGCTGGTATTCTGAAAGCTGTCGAAAACTATTTTAATAATTTAAAGTAATATCACAACTCTGCACTATGGAGGACTACAATTCACAGTCTCCCATCTTTGACATTAGCCAAATTATGAGTTGCACATCACTCTTTAATTATCTCTTGAAATTTCATCTGATCTTCCTATTTTATAAACATGGGTTACAAAGAGAAATTATAGCTCTCTTGCGCTTTCTCTCTTTAACTTTATAATGCATACTGCAGACGTTTGATTAGAATCACCCATTTTGTTCATTTTTAACATATGAATGGACTTGACTAAGGGGCATTTTACACGTCTTTTTTAAAAATAGATATGCCTAAGGCTTCTGTTAGTCTCTGTCCTGTTAGCGTAAATATAAACATCCAGTTCAAGAAATCCTATATTAAAAAACTTGAGTTGCAGTATTTTGACAAGATCGTATTTGAGATCGACTCTGAGTCAGTTTCCTGTATGACCAATGCAGCAGCATTTATGCAGGAAACCTCAACAGAATGCCTAAGGGTGTCCCTCAGTTGTATATTAAGTCTCTCTTTTAAAAAATTATACAGCTCTTTACAGCATCTAAGCAATTTCTACTGTCTTTGGTGATGTAAGTTTTTAAGAGTGTAACGAACTTCATCTAATTAGAAACCCTGTTTCTTCGACTCTTCAAGGTAGGCGCTGAACTAGGATGCATGCTGCCTTATCTCTCCGATAGGTTTCTGAATGTTAACAATTGAAGGGATCTAGGTCTGAATATTTTTGAATATCTGCAGCCTTGTAATCAGATGAATGCTAAATTTCAAAACCGAATCACAGGGGTATCTTTCCCCCTCTTTTTACAGCACTGCCCCCACCCCCCATGAATATAATAAATCTAATAAATCAAACTAATACTGTGAATATCTTTTAAAATTATAGATCACAATAGTGTTTACCCCCGCCTCCCCCAGTCCCTCAATTTTACCTCTTTTTAAATGTGATGTTTGATAGGCACCTGTAAATTATCTGTGTAGCAAATATCCATACAAAGAAAGTTTCAATTAAGATAAGGAGATTGTATTGAAACAGTTCTTTGAAGTAATGTAGTTAATAGCCTGTTTGATTTCTGCTTGTGAGAGAGTAATAACGTGGATTCAGGGCTCCATCAATCACAGAGCAGATGTAAGACTTGAGACACCGACACCCAGGGGAATAGAGGCAAACTCCTGCAGTGCAGGGTCCCTGGGCTAATGTAAAGTAAATACTCATAAACAGACTGAATGTTATAAGAAGACAATCCATTCAGGACAGTTATAATCATGAAAGCAACTGCTTTATCTATAAAAAAGCTTGTAGCTGGAACTTGGTGTGTGTAAAAGGTGGGAGGGAGAGTAGTATATGTTTACATGACCCACTGTTTCTGGGCTCTTTTTTGTACTGAAACACAGGATCCTGTACCCACACACCTAGATTCCTGCTGCTTTGCTAGCCAAAAATCCAACTCTCTGTTTTAAGTTATCTGGTATATTTATAAGGTTAAAAAAATTTTTAAAATAATTCTTGCCCCTTAAAGGGACAAGAGAGAGTAGACATTATTCAGTGTCTGTGAATCGCTTCATAAAAGATCAGGAGGATTAAGTTAGTTGCAAAAACCAGCAGTGACATAATTAGGCAGCTTGGACTGTAATAAACAGGATCATAAAAAAAGAAAAGAAAAAAGGCAAAGTACGGTTTGAAGAAAGAAGGCTACCATTTCGAAAATGCAAACCTCTCTGGGTACCCCTGGGCCTCCCCTCCCCCAAATTGCAAAAGACAACTGAAGCATTTTTGACCTTGGCTACAATAATACTTCATGTTTTAGCACTTTAGTCAGCATTTTATCTACTAATTGCTACACACTACCGCATGTGGCTCGAATCTGCCACTGCAGCTTTCTCTCATTGGTGAGCGAATTGCTTGATAAAGACTGGGAATTCAACCTGGCTGTTTCCTTTCTTGCTCCCCCTCAGCACCCCCTACCCCCTCTTTCTTTTCTCTTCTAGCTAGAAGCCGCTAATTTTTCCAGAAAATACCACATGGATGAGAATAGGGACAGTGAATGGTTCCCTGATCTGCTTCCACTGGTTAAAGCTCGGGTCACTTTTGCGATCCCGAGGCAAAACGGAGGCGGTGAAGGGGGGTAATGGGGGCGGGGAATTAGGGGGGTGAAGCGAGGGGCGAGTGGATCCTGGCCTGTTGGCGGACCTAATGCTAGGTGATTCTGAACGTGGGTGCCTTGCCCACTTCATGGGTGGTTGGAAGTCCGTGGGGCTCCATGCAGCCCACCTGGGGACCTCGAGTTAGGCACGCTGTCCTGTTCTTGCTTGGTCAAGAATTGGGGTTCGAAGGGGTGGCCCTGGAGGCTGCAGACTGATTCATAAAGAACCAGCACTGTCTGAGGGTCAGCCACTGCCTGGTCCCATCCCCCTCTATGCCTGGCGCCATCGTGAGCGGCGGGGGCGGGTGGCGTTATTAATAAGAAGGCCTTGAGCAGAGCAGGCTCGCCGTCTTAGTGCAACAAGTCTATTGGTTTGAAGGAGGATAAACCGGGTTATACGGGTCATTGCTTTCCAGGAGACCTCTAGTGGTCAAAGGTTGAGCTACAGCTTAAATTTGGGTCTCCGTCGCCTGTCTCCAGAGCTGTGTTGAGGGTGGGACTCCAGCCCAGGTCCCGGTGATAAAGGCCGGAAGCTTCAGAAGGATGGGTATGGGGACAGATTTCTCATGGACTTGGAGCTGGAGCCAAGAGAGACACAGGGAACTCAGAGCAAGCGATCCCCCCCGGGAAGGGTCGTGTGATGCCCTTTGTGGGCACTGGAAGCCCCAAGTTCCTCGGCCCTCGGTACAGATAGAGACTTCCTATCTTATCTTGATTTTCCTCTGAGTCTGAGATTAATCAAGTATTATCAGGGAAGTTGGATTAAATTTGCTCAAGCCTTTCCAATTACAATAGCAATGCTGTTTATTTTTTTCTAATTTGTTTGTAAATTAAATCGAAGTCTCACTCCCTCACCCCAATCATAAATACACCCTAACACCCCTTAATTTTAACAATTTCGTTGCCTTCAAGTGCCCTTGACATTTATGGGTTACTTAGTATAGAAATAACAAGTTTTTTTTTTTAATTGCCTGCACTGCAGGGTACATATATGATGTTTGACTAAACTGTGATCTTGCCCTCTATTCAGAATGCCACACCATTCCATCACAAATGGCAGGGTGCTGGGGGAAAGGGTAGTGGTGACTCAGGCTTTCAGACTCATTTGTGATCCACATATTAATAAATAATTTGATCAAACTGTCCTCCAGCATGGTATTAAAGCAATTAAGGTCATACTCAAAACTGAGGTTCTAACTGAGGTTATTAAAACATCTTGCCATACCTGATTTTTTTTTTTTTTTTTTTTTTTTTTAGGGAGACAAGAAAATGTATAGACATGGAGTCTTGGCTTTACTGGAGGACTCATATATTGCCTACTAAAATTTCTCTGTGCAGTTTCAAACGGACATTAACGATGCCTTGTATTTGGTGATTTACAACTTATAATTACTTGACAAGCATTAAGTAACTCATTACTTAGAAGCAGAGTGGGTACGGTAGGTAAATCACTAGACTGAAAGTCAAGGGGATCATTCTTCTCTGATTTTCTGTGTCTCCACATCCATGACTATAATTACCCGCAGGACTCAAATCCTAATTCTGGCTTTGTCAGAATTTTTCAGATATTGTGGCAGAATTATCCAGACTGGTCATCTATGTACAGGCAGCTTTCCATGCTAGAGAGTCATTTAGACCCATGGAAGGTGCCAGCAAATCCCTTGACTACCTCCACCTATATTTTGCCATGTCACAGACTGATAATTTTATGACTTCTTATTGCAGGTTGAAATACGTAAATGTGATAATTCACTAAGGGTGTAAGGATGTCTGTGTACTTCAGAAGAAAAATAAGAAGAACAGTGAGGCTAGTTCTGTTTTCATTTTCAATAAGCTTTGGCCAAAATAAAATTGGGTTGGCTTTCCACAAAGACAGTAGGGGACCAGATGAATTTCCCTCAGAGCTTAAACAACCCCCTTCTAGGGGTGTGCTGGCGCAAGTTCCCATGGACCCGCCAGAGCTGATGATTACATTTTCAGAAGTTTTGCAAGTCGGATGTCAAACACATCCATTATTGAACATTAAATTATATAAGCTTTCAAATAAATTATATTAGGAAACAATGGTAATATATTTTCAACACCCTAATTATTTTACTCTATGTAACTGTTATCTACACTCTCAAAGTTATTTATGCCTTTTATATTTTTGTGGTCACAATACAATAGCCTCAGAGGACTAGTTCCAGGACTCCCGGCAGAAACCAAAATCTGTGGATGCTCAAGTACGTTGTATAAGATGGCATAGTATTTGCATATCATCTACTCACATCCTCCCTTATACTTTAAATCATCATATTGTAATAACTAATATGATGTAAACGCTATGTAAATAGTTGCTATTGTTTTATTTTTTACTTTTTATTTTTCTGAATATTTTATTTATTTATTTTTGTTTTTTTGAGATGGTTGCATTCTGTTGCTCAGGCTAGAAGACAGTGGTGAAATCTCTGCTCACTGAAACCTCCGCCTTCTGGGTTCCAGCGATTCTCCTGCCTCCCGAGTAGCTGGGACTACAGGTGTGCACCACCACACCGGGCTAATTTGTGTACTTTCTGGTAGAGACAGGGTTTTAGAGATAGAGTTTCAATATGTTGGCCAGGCTGGTCTCAAACTCCTGACCTCAAGTGATCTGCCTGCCTCAGCCTCCCAAAGTGCTGGGGTTACAGGCATGAGCCACTGTGCCTGGCCTTTCTGAATATTTTAAGTCTACAATTGGTTGAATCCCCAGATGCAGAACCTGTGGATATGGAGGGCCAACTCTACTATGTAAAGGTGTGCTACTCTCCATCTCTTCCTAATTCACATCCATTGACTTCATATTGGTAGCTTGAAATTGGCCATGGGGGGGTATTTATACCATGGAATTCAGCAAACATTACAAATCAGAGCTGGATTCATTGTTTTGTTGATTGGACTTGAGAAAGTAATGAAGACAATGTTAATACCGGATAGTGATGACTAATTTTATGCATGGACTTGAGTGGGCCATGGGGTGCTCACATATTTGGTCAAACATTTTCCTACGTGTATCTGGGGGAGTGTTTTTGGATGAGATTAACATTTGAATCACTAGACTGAGTAAAGCAGAAAAATGATATATGCAAAGTAAACTCCCATGTGGGTGGGCATCATCCAATCAGTTGAAGGCCTGACTAGAACAAAAAGGCTGAGTAAGAGGGAACTCCTTTTGGCTGGCTGCTTGACCTGGGACATTGGTCTTTTCCAGCCTTCAGATTCGAACCGAAGCATCAGTTTTCCTGGTTTTCAGACCTTTGGACTCAGACTGGAAGTACACAGCTCTCCTGGGTCTCCAGCAGATCTTGGGACTTCATAGCCTCCAATGCAATCATGTGAGCCAATTCCTTATAATAAATCAATCTGTTCCTCTCTCTCTTCACATACACCTCTCTCTCTCTCTCTCTCTCTCTCTCTCTCTCTCTCACACACACACACACACACACACACACACACACCGTTATTCTGTTTTTCTGGAGAACTAAGACTTAGATTTAACTTAAAATTGTGTCAAGTCTGTAGTCAATCATACTGTGAATAGCACAATCAATTGAGGAAATATTTTGAAAACTATTATTTGATACCAGCAAAGAAGGTGTTCATATCATTGATGAAAGAGTTAAGTCCTGAGATACATCTTTGTTTTTTCTCTTTTATCATACTCCTTAATATAAATGAAAATATCAATCAATATTCAAGGTAGAACTGCAGTTATTTGTTAATTGCAACCATAGGTTAGGTATGGATAGCAGAGTTCAGCAAATAGGAACATAAACATTCTGTGAGAATAAATTGGCTGTCTGGAATTCACAATGAAGAGTGTCATAGAATTATTATTTGCACATTTCTGCTATACTTTCTGTATCTGCAAAATGTATAATAAGCTTGTACACATATATGTGCACAACTTGATCTAAATATATACAAAGATTTATATATCTGTGTATAGATATAGATCTTTGTATATATTTAAGTAAAACATACATACCTTTTTGGGGGGTGAGGAACTAATTGTTAAAGATTTGAAAGCACACCACTATGTAAGGGTAGCCTTGAACATGATATGCAGTTCAGACTTCTGGGGCAGGGACCAGCAAACTGTCGCCTACCACCTGCTTTTCTATAGCTCACAGGCTAAGAGCATGTTTTACATTTTTAAATGGCTAAGAAAAATCAGTAGAAGAATAATATTTTGTGACACATAAAAATTATATGCAATTCAAATTTCAGTGTCCATAAATAAATGTTATTGGAACACAGCCATGCTTATTCATTTATGTATTGTCTATGGCTGGTTTCGCGCTAAAACAGCAGGATTGAGTAGTTGTGACAGAGACCGTATGGCCTTCAAAGCCTAAAATATTTACTGTCTTGCCCTTTGTAGTAGAAATTTGCTGACTCCTGTTCTAGAATATGGAGGTACATGCTTTGGTTGGGAGTAGTCAACTCAACCAAATGACCTTTTGAATTCTTTTCTTGCCTTTGGTTCTAGAAATACTTCTTCAGTAAACAGGAAAAAAATGGAATACCCAGAGTTTTTGTGAGGCACTCAAATCATTGACTCAAGGTCATGGGGAGAGTCCATGGCATCATAAAAGTAAGAGTGGCGCATGAGATGTCTCACTCGTTGGTTTGTATTCTGACCACTGCATGACAGCGCCTTTCTTCCTTACTGCTTGTCCTAAGGCACTGTATAATTTTGTTGGGCGCTGTTAAATATTTATTGAGTTTTCTTGTCCAATGTGGTTCGGTTACTGTGTGTCTGTGTGTGTGATGGGATCCTTCAGGATTAAAGGTGCTATATAAATAGAGGATTATTTTACGACTTGTTATTCCAGGTTGAAATATGTAAATGTGGTAATTCACTAATGCTATATCAGCGCATATATCTGGGAAGCTAGAATGCATTATCCTGCTATTTGAATCTAACATCGTTTACATCCTTTTTTAAAAAAGATGCCGAATCAATTTTTTTTTTTAAATGAGGAAACGCAGAAGAGAAAAAAAAACCCTCCTTTAATGCAATACTTCAGCTGAAAGTTTAATGACACAAAAGGCAGGCAATTCAAAGTTACAGTTCCCACAGCAACTGTAACTCTGCTATATAGCACATTTAGGCATAGATTTCACAGCATGTACTGCAATACAAAATACTCCACACTGGGCATGCAAGGGGGCAGAGTTATGGTTGCTATGGGTACCATGACTTTGAATTTACAGATTTTTTGAGAGTTTAAATTCTCAACCAGAACATCACATTAATAGTTCATTTTTTTTGCATTGAAAATAATAAAGGTTCTATCACTGTTTCCACCGTCAAACCCATCTCCAGCTCAGTCCACTGCTCAGTATAAATACCTACCCAAACATATTCACCCTACTTGCTAAAATTAAACACATGACCTCAGCCCAGGGAGTATTTTAGTTTGCAAATTTATATGCAATGACTTTCGCTGGATTAACTAAATCTGCTCCCTCGTCCTTTCTCAAAATCACCCATACATTCAAATTAACCCTCTCTGAATTCTGGTATATTTTATCTGTTATTCATAGGCTGAGAGGATATGATAATCATATTCATTGTGTATGAACGTGTGATGTATATATTTATAATTTATACTCTGTCTACTTCCAAAAAGAACCAGAGGTAGCTAACTACACTTATTTATTTATTCATTTATTCCTTGAACATATCATGCAATTTTATGTCTTTATGCCAGTGGTCTCAGGACCCCTTTTCACTTAAAAATTATTGAGGACTGCAAAGATCTTTTGTTTACAGTGGATATATAGACATAAAATATTAAAATGTTGAATTTTGTATGTGTAAAATATTATAAATTATAATGAAAATGTTTAAACATATGTGTAACTGATTTCAAAATAACAATAACAAATCCATCTGATAAAACACTTTTTAATAAAAAATAACTATAGTTTCCAAAACAATGAAATATAGTGAGAAGAGAGGCATTGTTTTACATTTGTAGAAGTCTCTTTAATGGAAGATAGCTAGATTCTCATAACTGCTTCTGCATTCAGTGTGTTGCATATTGCAAGTCATATAGTTTCCAGAAAGTTCCACTGTACCTTTGTCAAAATATGGAAGTGAAAAAAGCAAATAGTATCTTAATATTATTAAAACCATTGTTTTGACCCTGTGGGCCACCTGATATTGTCTCAGAAATTCCCACGGATCCCCAGACCATACTTTGAGAACTCTGAGTGCTCTATGCATTTGCCTGTGCTGTTCTTCCAGGCATATGTCTCTTCCTTAACTATGGGAAAACTCCTATTCATGCTTCAAGGGACTAGGAAGAATTAATTGCCTCCTTAGCTGTATTCTCATAGCATTTTACATATATGCCAATGAGACCATCTATTATATTATGTGGCATTACGACTATATGTTCAAATATCTGTTTGTTGTTGTTAGACTGAATTCCTTACAGGGGAGTCATGTCTTATACATGTTTTCCTTATGTCTTAGGATCATACCTGACATTCTGTATGTATGAAATGTAAGAATTCAACCAGTGATAAAATAGCTCCCATTCTTTGAATCCGTAATATATGTTAGGAACTATGCTTAAACTGTCTCAGATTTACTCTTTATAATAATGCTACGAAGTTAGTACTATTATTATTATTTTTTGATTGAGGATATCAAGACTTGCCCATAGTTCAACAGCTAGAAAGTGGGCAGACCCTGATGGGTTTAACATAATGCCCAGAAATATGGGAGAGAGTGAAAAGCAGGAACCAGAGCCTTTGCCTTAAAGGCATTTACAATCTACTTTGGGAGACAAGGTGTATTGCACAAATGAAAGGCAAAATATCAACACAGAAGTTAGCTAACAGCAGACCACAAATGCCATAATTAAAGCAATGCCTATTTAGTAGAAATGGCTATTTACCTAATGAATCATTTAGATTCAAACTTTTGGAGAATATACTTCTATCAGAAAACCTTTGCTTTAGAATGCACATCAGATAAATATGTATTTATTTATAAGTTATATATTTACTCTTGCACTAATCTATTATAAAGGTATCTACATATTAATATACTCAAAGATATAAATCATAAATAAATTTAAAAGAATGAGATAAAAAATATAAAGACATTCTAAAATGTTTATTAGCATGCTGATGAATTATGTACTCCACCTTGGAAGCAATTCATTTAGACTAGTGGTGCTCGACTTTGGCTTAAAATTAGCTTTTCTGGGGAGTTTAAAAATTGACACTGGGGGCCGGGTGTGGTGGCTCACGCCTGTAATCCCAGC